>JASAMW010004504.1:0-17055 GCA_030247985.1 Epsilonema sp. ZAB3_2
TAGTGCGCAAACGAACAAGCCAAGACAAACTCGCAGGCCGAGCCGGAGATTTTGGACGACCTATTTTTCCGCTTTTATTGGAGCATTATCCTAAGTCGAAACCACGCGTGTTTTTTGCAGGCAAACGCCCGACAGAAGCGAAGCGAAAGCGGAATTGACTCAGGTAATGCTCCAATGAAAAAACGGAAAATACGTAGGTCGTAGCTCGTAGGTCGTCTAAAGTGTAGAGTACCGTAGGTAGAGAGGGAGAATAGGCAATAACTAGGGCCGGATCTCTTTGTGTAAACTTGTAGCGAAAAACTCAAACCTTAATGTCAGGAAGTTTTTCTATAGCAACCGTATTGTAAATTGCTGGAATCAGCTTGATGTGCGTTACGGTTCGCTCCAACAACTCGCTAGCTTCTTTCGCTGCATCCCTCGAAAAACTCTCAGAAATTGAGCGCCTCCTTCGGGTTTACAAATTCTAATTTTGCCTTGTTACATTACATCGTTATACTGTGATTGTTGTACATGCTGTTGTTTGACAAGTCTCCAACTAAGGTCTGTACAGCTTGTTCTGTGGCACTACTATGCTGTACGTATTATGTGTCCACATACCCGTACATTTATGTGCAGTCTGCCTGCAGTGCATTTTACTGTTACCAGTGGCCCGTTACAGCTTCGCAGTAAAATCCCTTTGCAGATCTGGCAACCCTTTTGCAAATCTGGCAACCCTTTTACAGATCAGGCAACCCTGTTGTAGTTTGTGATCTGTCAACTTATTATGCATATGGCAACCATTTTGGGAGTTGGCAGAAAGTTGGATATCTGGCAACCCTATCACAGAGTTAGCAACCCTATGGCAGATTTGGTAACCCTTTTTCTGCATAGACCTGACAACCATTTTGCACATCATCAGGTAAAAATGGCGCATGTGGCAACCCTTTTGCAGGTCTGGCAACCCTATTGCGCATTTAGCAATCTGGCAACCCTTTTGCAGATCTGGCAACCCTGTAGCGCATCCGCCCCCGGGCGACCACAACCCACCCACCCCAGCAATCAACACAACGACCAAGACAAAACCACCGCGCCGCCCCCGAAAGAGCCCGAACCCAAAAGAAAGAACCGCCCCAAGACAACACAAGACCACAGACGAAAACGAGCCCGCCGCCCCGCAACCAGCCACACCCCAAACAGCGCACACAACAACAACAACACACACACAACACACACACACAGCCCAAAAACTCTCCCACCAAAAACCAGAACAGCCGAAGAAACAACGAGAACACACCACACCGCACACACGCCCAACCACACACAACACACACCACCACACCGCGCAAACACCAAAAAAACACAACAAAAACACACCGCAGCAGCCAAAACACACCCCCCACCACACCCCCACCCCACCCCACAGAAGCGCCCACCCAAACCACACACAACCAAGAGGAAACAGCCAAAAAACACACCAACAACAACCACAGACCGCAGCAGCACACAGCAGGAACGAAGGAAACCACCACAGAAACACCACCAAAAAACACAACAACACCAACCCACAACAAACAAAAACAAAACCGCAACCAAAACAAACAAACAAACAAAACAAAACCCACAAACAAAAACAAACAAACAAACAAACAAAAAAGCAGACAACCCACACAACCAACCAACCAAAACCACAAAAACAAAACAAACCACCACAACAACCACACACGAGAAAAAACCAAAAACAAAAAACCACACAAAAAACAAACAAACAAAACAAAACAAAACGCCCCACAAACAAACAAAACAAACAAAAGGAACAAAACAAACAAACAAAAAAAACAACCACCAAAACACACACAAAGCCCCCACCAAAACAAGGGGAAAGACGCACCAAAAAAACCGAAAACAACACCACCCGGTAGATAGAATAGAGAGGAACCGGACGTAAGACGAGAAGTGGAGAGCGAGGGGACTAAGAGTAAGGGAGAAAGACAAAGAACCCAGCAGACAAAAGAGGACGAGAGGGAAGGGACCCTGGGAGTGAGGAGGGGAGGCGCGGGGGAAAGCAGAGCGAGACAAGAAGTGGGGAGAGGGGAAGGTGGGAGTGAGGAGGAGGGCAGGGAGACTAGAGGGGAGTAGGGGGGAAGAGGAAGAGTGGGGAGAAGAAGAAGACGGATGAAGAGTCGAGAAGGAGACGACAGACGACAGAGAGAACGCACGACCACAGCAGGAGAAGAGATGAAGGAGAAACAAGCACAGGCAGAGTGAGGGACGGAACAGTGGACGGAGTGAAGAGATGAAGGAGAAACAGAGCCTAGCGGAGACAGTGCGGAAGACCCCTAAAGAAGAAAAAAAAAAAACATACTAGAGATGAAAGAAAAATTCAAATGCCAGAGCCGGAGCCACGAAGACACAAAACACTCATCAAATATGCAAAACAAATTCGAGGGAAAAACACATCAAGCATCAGCAAAAGAGAAAAAAGACCACCATTGCGGAACCACCGACCAAAAAAACCAGAAAGCCAGATCCAGAATGCCACCGGAGCACCCCACACCCAGAGAGACACCAACCACCACCTAACTAAAAGAAAACACCGAAACATGAAACACAAAACTCATAAAAAATATAATTTAAAACGAACAAAAAATCATCAATAGACGCGAAGCGGAACCCGAGAGCAGCGAACGAGCTCCGCCCTCCCACCACAGTCATTTAAAAGGAGTGACGGAAAAAAAACACACACCAAACTCCAGCCAAGAGGCGAACGAAAACGAAGATTCCCCCAAACACATACCAAAACACCAAGGCCACTAGGCCACGCGAAAACCAAATCCACATACAAAAACTCCCACCAACCAACGATCGAGGGACGACCTAAAAAGAGGGAAATAAAACGGGAAACTCCAGCACAGCCCACACCCAAAACATTAAAAACTCCAACCCCATACTCCCCACGACGATAATCCAAAAGAAACCCCACCACCAAAAATAAAACACCTCCGATATGACCAAACATTCCCACCCATTACACATACAAAAGGGACGCGGCGAGCCCCAGCCCCGACCCATCCCACCATAAAAACAACACTAAATAACATAAAAACACACACACATTCACACAGAGAACTCATCTCACTAAACCACAAAAATCACAAATACCACCACAACTGGAGATAACAGCCCCCTCCCCCATCCCAAAAACCCAAAAACCAATATCCTCCCTCCCACAAAAACACCAAACATTCTCACCCCAAAAAATCTTTCCCATCAAACAAAAATCATAAAAAACTTTTACCCAATCCCTCCCTCCAAAAACACATTTCATTCATCTCTATCTCCAAAAAAAAAATCTTCTTTAGCGGCCAGTCCTTCAACCACGCCAACAGTACTCCAACAACAACGCCACAACCAGCGCATCATCAACACCAACACAACTCCAACAACTTCTCCTCATCAACACCACTCAACTCCAACAACCAGTCCAACAACAACACCAACATACTCCAACAACCAGTCCAACCTCAACAACAACAACGCCACAACCATGCATCATCAACACCAACACAACTCCAACAACTTCTCCTCATCAACACCACTCAACTCCAACAACCAGTCCAAACAACAGCAAACATCCAACAACACAAACAACTCAACAACAACACCACAACCAGTCCTCATCAACACCAACACAACTCCAACAACTCTCCTCATCACACCACTTCAACTCCAACAACCATCCAACTACAACTCCTTCTTCTACCCCAACTACTTCACCATCTTCCACCCCACAACTACCCCATACTCATTTCCAACTACACCCCAACAACTACCACACCATCCTCAACTCCCACACAACCCCAACTCAACCCCACAACTACCCCAACACATCACCATCTCACGCCACAACAACCCCCATCACGCCACTCACTCCAACAACCACCCAACCAGCACCCAACAACCACTCCTCCTCAACTCCCACAACAACCCAACCAACCCCACAACACCAACATCACCATCTCAACAACCCCAACACACCCAACCACACAAACAACCACCACACACCAACCACCCACCCACCCACAACAACCCCAACCCAACCCACCACCCAAACATCACCACACCCAACAAACCCAAACCACACCCACTCCACACCATCATCTACACCAACTACATCTACACCATCTACAACCCCAACGAGCACGCCAACAACTACAAAAGGTGAACAGTATGTTTTCGCCGTATTTAATTTACCGGTGCAAGTCCATTTCCCCTAATGTACATATACCTGGCTGGGACGGCTATTGTGTGTGTATTAGTGGTCGGCATTGTATGCAAAAATTATTTTGTATTGTATTGTATTTGTATCCCTACATATTGTATTGTTATTGTATTGTATCTGCAACATGGGGCCCGTTTTGTTTTGTAATTGTATATTGTATTGTATGTTTACACGGTGCAAATGAGCTATATTTTGTCCAAAAATATTAGCAAAATCTGAATTTTTCCTCCAGATGTAGTGGTTGCAATTACTGACCACTGGTGGAAAGTTGTTTTCAAGCCCATTTTTGATGCAAAGCTCACTTTTGAGATTGAAAAACGTTGCAGATACCTGTGTGAGAGATCAAAATAGCCTCTGCAACATACAAAATTCATACAATATGTTCCACTGCCAATATTGTATTGTATTGTATTTTGTATCTCAGATGGGAAATGATTTTGTTTTGTATTGTATTGTATACAATATGCTTTTTTGGCATACAAAATCGCCCGGTTTTGTTTTTGTATATAGTTTGTGCCGACCACTAGTGTGTACCTATGTATGTACGTAACTTTATTGCAGCATGCAGCTTCACGTTCAATCATCCAGTTGCCGCATCGACAGCCTTTCCTTCAAATAATCCATGCCCTAACACATGCAATACAAATACCGACTGCACCTGCGAGATACTATCGTCAACGCCCGTATCGTTTGACATTGGCAATGCAAAATGCTTCATTTTTGCCGCTGACTTTCCACTCATTGGAATTACAACGCAACCAAATAACGACTGTAAGGTTTATGGAGCAAACTCGGGCACGCTTATCACAATAGAATGCACGGCGAATGGGGTAACGGCGAGAGATGTCAAAGAAAGTGGCACGACGACTGCAACGAATGTGTCAAATATCATTAAAATGGCTTGCCCTGCCCAGGCAACCATGTGTTAATTATTACAGTTTTTACAAAGTACTACAGTCAATATCTTTTATTATGGCACTGTATTATACTGCGCGGTATGTAGGTAGGTGTGTGTATGTGTATGTGTAGTGTACTAGGGCTATGTACGTACGCCTATAAAAACCATGCTACGAGTAGTGGTGTGAACAAATTTCTCCAGATTGCAATATTTCTTCAGAAAGACTAAACAGTTGAATGAATGAAAGTCTTTATTCAACAAGCAGATGAAAAAGAGAGAACACACCAGTCTATCTACTAACAAATAGGGCTGCTGTGTGTGTGTCTGTGTGTGTGTCTGTCTGTCTGTCTGTGATGCTATACACTCGCTCAGTTTTGCAGCTACAGCGTTGACCAATGGCTCATTCGAAAGCTTATGACCCCGAGGGCGGCCAGAAGGCCTTCGATTTTTGATCTGATCAGCCGATCACCAATAATCGATCGATAATCGATCTTTTAGTACTAAAAGCGCGCAGATTCACTCATAACTCACTCAATTTTGCAGCTACAGCATCCATCCAGGGCTCTTTCGAGAGCTTATGGCCCCGAGAACGCCAGAAAAGCCTGAGATTTTTGATCTGATCAGCCGATCGCCAATAATCGATCGATTATCGATATTTTAGTACTAAATGCCGCAGAAACCAAACGATGCAGGTTTTCAAGCCAGCGTTTGCAAATGGTCACGCCCGAAAGTGCACACGAGACTAAAACGCGAGATGCGCTACAGGGTTGCCAGATCTGCAAAAGGGTTGCCAGATTGCTAAATGCGCAATAGGGTTGCCAGACCTGCAAAAGGGTTGCCACATGCGCCATTTTTACCTGATGATGTGCAAAATGGTTGTCAGGTCTATGCAGAAAAAGGGTTACCAAATCTGCCATAGGGTTGCTAACTCTGTGATAGGGTTGCCAGATATGCAACTTTCTGCCAACTGCCCAAAATGGTTGCCATATGCATAATAAGTTGACAGATCACAAACTACAACAGGGTTGCCTGATCTGCAAAAGGGTTGCCAGATTTGCAAAAGGGTTGCCAGATCTGCAAAGGGATTTTACTGCGAAGCTGTAACGGGCCACTGGTAACAGTAAAATGCACTGCAGGCAGACTGCACATAAATGTACGGGTATGTGGACACATAATACGTACAGCATAGTAGTGCCACAGAACAAGCTGTACAGACCTTAGTTGGAGACTTGTCAAACAACAGCATGTACAACAATCACAGTATAACGATGTAATGTAACAAGGCAAAATTAGAATTTGTAAACCCGAAGGAGGCGCTCAATTTCTGAGAGTTTTTCGAGGGATGCAGCGAAAGAAGCTAGCGAGTTGTTGGAGCGAACCGTAACGCACATCAAGCTGATTCCAGCAATTTACAATACGGTTGCTATAGAAAAACTTCCTGACATTAAGGTTTGAGTTTTTCGCTACAAGTTTACACAAAGAGATCCGGCCCTAGTTATTGCCTATTCTCCCTCTCTACCTACGGTACTCTACACTTTAGACGACCTACGAGCTACGACCTACGTATTTTCCGTTTTTTCATTGGAGCATTACCCTGAGTCAATTCCGCTTTCGCTTCGCTTCTGTCGGGCGTTTGCCTGCAAAAAACACGCGTGGTTTCGACTTAGGATAATGCTCCAATAAAAGCACGGAAAAATAGGTCGTCCAAAATCTCCGGCTCGGCCTGCGAGTTTGACTTGGCTTGTTCGTTTGCGCACTAACAATGTATGTACGTATACATACCTACGTAGTATGTGCAGTATACCCTAGTATGTAATGCCACACCAATAATTCATATGGCGCCCTACCCTAAAGTCAATCTTACCGGCACTGCTAAAGCCACCAAGGCACCAAATGCTCAGTTGACCATTTTTAATCGTACACAGCTGTCGGTCGGAACATGAACGTGAACATAACTCGTTATTTTGTGAGTCGCCAAGCACGACAGGACGAGTCGAAAATCAATTTCTTTCTTTCTACCAACGAGCCTTGTTCTCCAGTAAATAATAAAAAAGACACACGAGACAGACGGAGCTTCATTTTTGCAATATTAGTAAAGTACCTACATCTGTATGTAGGCCTATATCTTTCAGTACATCTTGCAAAGTGTAAGTATGTACGTACAGTACGAAACATTGCGTGCCAACTACTATACGTAATGAAAAATGGAAACACAGAAAAGCACAGAGACAATCCTCAATGGGCCAACTACAATACTGGATTACGCCTAAACAGGATTTTGGTTATAAGATAACGATTCTTCGGGTTTAAGATGACGACGAAATGCAACCGAAACAAATATTGCCCCGACCGTAGCATTTGTCGCATTATCTGTTTACTCGTCATTTTCATCCCACCAACTTTGGTGCGCGGATCTGCGGAGAACGTGATGCGTGCGGCGCGCACGATTCCGCAGTCGCGGATGCTGAAATTCGACAACATCAAACTTCTGAGTCGACCCGGCGCCACGGAAACCAACACGAACCTCTCCGTCTCCCTCTTCCTCGTCCACATTCAGGGCATCGACGAGCAGAACGGATTCGTGGAGATGACCTTCTACATCGAACTGCAGTGGAAGGATCCGCGACTCACCTGGGACTGGGAAGACACCTCCGCCTACCGAAATCGCGAGATCGAGTAAGACCCTGTAATCTGGACTGGAGATCGAGTATGTACACATGTTCTTACAGAACCCTTTTCTCGTTTCTTCCTTTTTTCCTATACCTTATCATACTGTTTTGCATAAACTGTTGTATAGGCCTACCTACGTACGTAGGTACTACGCGGTCGAAAGAAATTTGTTACAGTTCAGCGAGTGCTGTTTCGTGCATTTTCGAGCGCATTTTCAGCGAGTGCTATTTCGTGCCGAGCGTACGCATCTGGACGCCCAAGGAGGTCTCGTTCGGATATAACGTCATTTCTGCAACGGAACCATCGGCAGTGTCCGACCTTGCTCACGTGTGTCACGACGGGACTGTGACCACCAACAAGCTGCAACAGTTCTCCTTCTCTTCCTACTTCAAAAACACCGACTTCCCGTTCGATGCACAGAAAATACAGGTAAGACCTACGTTACGTTCCAGCGAAAACTTAGGTTTTCTCCAACTCCACCAATTCAGACAGGAACTGAACAAAAGAGGATTACAGAATGTATTATAATCCGAATCCGAATCAGCCAAGAGTGGACGGATTATTTGGCCCACGCTACCCTATGTTGTTTTCTGGTTCCAGACGCAATTCGGTCATCCGTTCGCCGGAGTACAAGAGCTGGATATTCACAGCAAGATTGCTACTGAAGCAGATTACGTAGATTTTGGCTGGTACATCACAGAGAACGCCGAGTGGAGCCTGTTGGGTAAGACCGATCAGAAAATGGGCAGTGACATAATGAGGTGCCGCCTACACATAGCCGGCTAAAACACACTTCCGGAGTTACAGTACTTTTTTGGACAAGCGGCTTTGCTTCGAGGCATATACAGGGTGTTCACTTTGGGTAGACCATGTCATTTGGGGTTATAACTCGGGAACCACACGGGTTAAAACGCTGAAATTTTTCTTGCAGATACCCAAGAATATGCCTAACCTTGTGTGAAAATTTCGTCCCAAAACTCCAATCTGAACATAAGATATTGATACCTCAAGTTTCGACCACGAAAATCATAAAGTTTTGAATCGCAAGTCGCAAGTTCAGAGAATTCTTGTGACATTTTCACCATAACGCTAGCCAACACCTGAAAACACCTAATTTTCATTCAAGGGAACCTTCAGATTACTACAGGGTGGTCCTTTTCTCATGGATGATTTTGATTGCTAATTTCAACAGGTTATCCTTCACCGATTTAGCTCAAATTTTGCCCACATATACCCGAGTGTTTACCATTTACTTGGTAAAAATTTCGAGTTAAAACCCTGCACTGGTACTGAGAAACGCAGCAGAGAAGATGATATCACAATTTTTCAACATTTTCATCAGAATTTTCGGTTCGCGGTCACTTCGTTGCGGTTTTTTTCGTTGCGGACATTTCGTTGCGGACCTTTCGTTGCCGCGGTCACTTCGTTGCGAGAACTTTCGTTGCGTTCACTTCGTTGCGGTTTTTTTCGTTGCGGACATTTCGTTGCGGCCGTCCTCTGGTCATTTGGTTGCGAGAACTTTCGTTGCTGGTCATTTCGTTGCGAGATTTACCTAAGCTTAAGCCTAAGCCTAAGCCTGCAACGAAATGAACGGCAACGAAAGTACTCGCAACGAAATGACCAGAGGATGGCCGCAACGAAATGTCCGCAACGAAAAAACCGCAACGAAGTGACCGCAACGAAAGTTCTCGTAACGAAGTGATCACCGCCGCAACGAAGTGACCGCAACGAAGTGACCGGCTACCAAGTGACCGTATCCCGAATTTTCCACTACTGCTAAATCTTTCATCAAAATTACGGAAAACATGACAAATGGCAATCATTGTTGCGTTTTTTTCAAATAGTGTAAGCGGCTTTTTAGACCCTTTCCGTCCTTGCACCCCCAGAGAATGTCAGGAGCTATCAAATCTGGTGATTGTGGCTCATCAGCTGATGATGCAGCACTGATAAGGAGCAGCACTGTTGAAAAATGAGACAATCTCCAAAGTAAATGCCACCAACCCTATCAATGTTTTTTGGCTGTTCTGGGCTTAGTTTCCATCTTGCTGAACCTATTTTGCTCTTAGGAAAGAGCCGTTGGGCTCCAAGAAACTGCTTCCTATCATTTGGCAGCAAAGAGTGCAGTGAAAAAGCTCGAAATTGCAATTTTGAAAGGAAGGGGCTAATTCTCACCACCAATGCAACAGTTAACTCGAAATTTTTATCAAGTAAATGGTAAACGCTCGGGAATATGTAGGCAAAATTTGAGCGAAATCGGTGCAGGGTAACCTATTGAAGTTGGCAATTAAAATTATCCATGAGAAAAGGACCACCCTGTAAAACATAGCTTGCCCTGAAGAAAAATTTTGAAATAATGAGTTAGGATAAGTCAGATAGGGCGAACACCAGGCTGCGATTCAAAAATTTGTCATTTTCGTGGTCGAAACTTGAGGTACCAATATCTTATGTTCAGATTGAAGTTTTAGGACAAAATTTTAACACAAGGTTAGGCATATTCTTGGGTATCTGCAAGAAAAATTTCAGAGTTTCAACCCTTGTGGTTCCCGAGTTATAACCCCAAACGACATGGTCTACCCAAAGTGAACACCCTGTACATATACGTATTTTGTCTTCAGTGTTGCCAATGAACCTTCTCTTTCATATGCGTCCAACAGTAGCCTATTATCACTAACCGCATTCTGATTTTGCAAGGAAGATTAGTCCGTGCTTGCATTGAACGCGCCCCCCATTCAAAAATACGCGTGTCAATACAAGCACGGACTAATCTTCCTTGCAAAATCAGAAATCGGTTCTCTGATATTGGATGAACTTTGATTTACCCTACATGCTCGATCGATACACCTGTTTATTTTTCCAGGTCTCAACTGCACCCGTGTCCTACTGCGTTATCCCCGAAGCAAGGCATATCATGAATACCCGGTGATTCGCTGCGTTTTCACCATCTACCGAAGCGGCACCCAGTACATCATCTTCTTCTGCATTCCCAGCGTCATCGTCACATTTGTGGCGCTGCTGGGCATTTTTTGTTCGGGTGGCAGTGGCAAAGATGCCAAGCCTCAGCTGGCCCTGATGAATCTGATGGTTTTAAGCGTGCTCTCGTTGTCGCTAAGCGCAGGAATGCCGCTGTCACCCTGGGAGGACACGTTCGAACCGAAAACGCATAGATTTTACCTCATTCTAATGAGTATGGTCGTTTTGGGCACTCTGCTGTCTTGCGTTTTGGCAAAACTGGAGAGTTTGGGTGTCAAAGGTCAGCAGGTCAATAGCTTGAGAGCGTTGGCGTATGTAGCCCTGAACTTGGGCCTTTTGGCCGCAGGAATGATATTTATGTTTTGAGAAAACATTAAAACAACATTAGGAAGAAGGGTACTGTACTGTGGGGTAAACCCTGGTCATGCGAAAAACTTGGCCACTACACTTCCTTGAACTTGCTGTTTCAGCAAATGATGGACCAAATAGCTCAATTTGATAGAGGAGAGTTTGAGGAATCGATTGGTTATCAGGGTGCTCGCGCAGAGTATGAAACGCAATTCGAGTATCATTCGAGTATTTCGAGTACCCACAAGCATGATTTTCGAGTACCAGTTTAAGCCTATATTTTGTTCACCCACACACTTTCACTGTTGCAACTGGGCCCATGATCGCCCACAGAGTAGGAATAGGACAGGAATTTACTTTAAACGCGACCACACATGACAGAACAGAAAGGAAAGAATGCCAAAAGAATGAAACATCAAGCAGGAAGCGTGCAAAACAGGAAATAGAATACGTAAATATACTCTCATATCCGAGAGGTTTTGACACTCCCGAGAAAGCGAAAAGGTTACACGCACAAGGTAGATATCCCTACCCTACACTAAAAGTACAATCTAGCTTTGAATCTTTGAATCGAACTTTCACTCAGTTGAATCTAATGTAGTTACTTTCACATTGCTAGTATGTACAGCACAGCACAGCACCAAAAAATATACTATTCGCTACACAGCTAATATTGTGCATGTGTGCACTGCAAAGGAAACTTTCACTAAAATTTCGCACTTTTCGTGAAGGCGAACCCTCCCGCGCGAAACAATTTTGAGCACACACTCACTCACTCATATTTCATTTCACAATTCACAATACACATTTCACAACCGCTCGATTTCACATTTCACAGTTCACAATTCATTTCACATTCCGCATTTCACAATTCACATTGCCTACCTCTACCTATCCTACCCTGGGGCTTTTCAATCGCAGTCTTGAGCATCTCAACCAGAATTTTCCAGGGGTTCCTCCCCTCTGGCAAACTCATAGACTGGATTGCTCTGACAGGATGCTCGCACGTCAAATCTCGGCACGAGCACATACATCACGACCACAGCACTCACGGCATATGACCGCCTGCCAGTACATTCCACTTGACCATATGGATAGCTTAGACCAAAACAACATCGGACTTGCAACCATTGGCTTGCAACCGGTACCAAGCGCGACTCACTTGAGCCTTCACTAACGCTGGTCTTGCAACTGTCCAATCAAGCGCGACTCACTTGAGCCTTCACTAACGCTTGTCTTGCACCATCCAATGCGCCGTCACAGCCAATTCACTTGGAAACCAGCGATTACCCAACTTGAATCCTGGCTCATCAGTGAACCCAAAGTCACCACGTGGAACGTCACAACCACGCTCTGCTACCACTTGTTGCAACTGGGCCCATGATCGCCCACAGAGTAGGAATAGGACAGGAATTTACTTTAAACGCGACCACACATGACAGAACAGAAAGGAAAGAATGCCAAAAGAATGAAACATCAAGCAGGAAGCGTGCAAAACAGGAAATAGAATACGTAAATATACTCTCATATCCGAGAGGATTTGACATTCACACTCATTTCCGCACGTTCACACATAAAGACACAGTTTCCATCTCTCAAGCAATGTCAAGAATTCTCCAGGAAGTTATCAGAATCATTGTATGTACATGTACGTACATACCTAACCATTACCCACCCACCAACCATCATCACTAAATCAAGTACTGCATACAGTTGCAGCTTCAGTATCAGTCAGTAGTATACAATTTTTGCACCTACTAATGTCGCACTGGCCCAGTAAACACCTACCTACATACAGTACACAGATACATACAGTACAATAGTACCAGGATGCAAGCAGGCACAACAAGTAGGGGCCACTAGCACCCAGCTCACACCAAACGCCTCCTCTCTTCACGCTCTATCTCTTCAGCCACTGTGCTTCGCTTCTCTCATCAGATGCAGCCGCATGCATGGCATGCGCTGTTCATTCAGGAGACAGCTATCGCTTTGTCATGGCCCATTCACGGACGCTGAAAGCCGACGTTGACAGTCGCCGCTGGCGTCAACGCGAAAGCCACGCAGATATCGACGTTCGATGCCAATGCAGATATCGACGGTTGACGTCAACACAGATATGACGTTCAACGCAGATATTAGCGATCGCAGATAAAAGTAGCAAACATCGGCGTAAACTTGATCAAATATAATATGTACGTACGTACCAAACAGCATCATCATATCTATGCCGGCATTATTATTGGAGTAAATAAAGATTTGCATAGCTTTCCATAATCTGCGTTGAACGTCAATATCTGCGTTGGCGTTCGCGTTGACGCTGGCGGCTACGCAGCGTCAAAGTCGGCATTCAGCGTCCGTTGTGAACGGGCCATCAGTAGGTAGCCAAGAAAATCACTACGACGTACTTATACAAAAATTATCAATGAAGAATCTTCTCAAAGGTGGAAAAAATTTTGAATCATGAAACCTGCTAGAAGCAAAAATGAAGCAAGCAAAAACACTGGAAAATTGAAGTTGGTTGTGCGGATACCATCAAATAGGGTATCAGTAAAAGCAGCACTAACACTCGTCGAAGGCGAAAAATTTTTGCAATGTCTCTGTCTCAAAATGATGGAAACGTACTCAGAAAATTTTACGCATTCTCTCTCTCTCGGTACTCAAATTTCAGTGCGGTCCATGCACTTTCACGCAAGATCAAATTCGAGTATCATCCGAGTATTTCGAGTATGTACATCAAATTCGAGTATCATCCGAGTATTTCGAGTATGTACATCAAATTCGAGTATCATCCGAGTATTTCGAGTATGCGCGAGCACCCTGGTTATGTACATGTAGGCAATATGTAATATTTATCCCAGTCAGTCCATTCACTGCTGATGCAGCCTTGAAGCTAGGTAGGTAGCCGGTTTTTCTCATAGCCGGGTTTATGCTACATACAGTAGTACCCTATGGCTATATAAGGATGCGAAAACTGAATATTGTGTAACATCACATCGTCTTATTGTGGAATACGTAAAACAGCAGACTTATTTGGAATGAATAATACAGTACAAACAGTAGATACTTAGACAGAAGAACAAGTATACGTACTACTTCAACACATCAAAGTTCATCAGCCAGGGAGGTGTACGACCCAGCAGCTATCCCCGCGCGTTCTATGGATGCTACAGGGAAGAGTGGAACCCGAGCTTTATCTGCTTATTTCTTCCTTTGGCTCTAGCCAGCGCCTGCCTGTTGAATCGATCGCCTTTGCACACGTCCGCATCCTCCAGAAAGCCTTGCTTCTTCGTAAGCTCCGCTGCTTGCCGCAACCACTCGAGTTTCATCTCTTCCCCACCAGAGGGCAGCACGGTCAATGCGCCTGGACAAACAGGAAATGATGTGCTCTGTGTACGTACGGTACCGTATTTACCGGTACAAAAATTGAGAGGTCCTATTGGACTATGCATAGAAGATTTTTTAGGCATATTTAGCTGGGTGTGGGAGTGGCTATGGGTAGCTTTAACGAACTGCATATTTAGGTTGCTCCAGAACAGCAATGCATAGTAGAGATGGGCCGAGACTCTCGGTCTCGGTCTCGGAAATCTCGGTCATTTTTGGCGATCTCGGTCTCGGTCTCGACTTTGGAATTTTCAGATTCTCGGTCTCGGTCTCGCAACTGTTTGGACCTATTTTAGGCGAGACCGAGACTAGATTGAAATCGTGATTTCACAAGCAATTTCATGCATTTCCGCTGAGATTTTAGTGGACTATCATGAAAAAATTTCTCCTGCAGGGAGATTTTATCCATGTAATGCAGCAAATAGAAGTCAGTACCTATTCACCACTGTTTTTGCCATTATTATTTTTACAGAAACGACTATCGGAAAAAATGAAAACGAAATGTCATAAGTTTCTATATCAATACTTAGTCTCGGTCTCGGTCTCGGAAAACTTCCCTAATCTCGGTCTCAATCTCGGTCTCGAAAAAATTCTAAGTCTCGGTCTCGGTCTCGTTTTCAGCAACAATCCAGTCTCGGCCCATCTCTAATGCATAGGAGGGGGGTTGCATTAGACATGCATTGTGGGTTGGGGTGGGGTGTATGCTCCGGAAAATACGAGCTACTATTCCTTGGCGCACGCGCATACTATTACTGACACTTCACACGATACTACGACTGACGTAACTCGAAAACTCGACCATGTGGACGGATTATTCGCTACTTGCGCTAGAAATTATGGGTGGTCGCGAGTCGACCCCACTATTATTGTGCGTTTCTTGATCGGTAGGTAACGCCACAATCGCCGACAAAAAACACAATGAAAAACAGAGTGGTGAGTTTTCGCGACCACCCAAATAATTTGTTTAGCGCAAGTAGCGAAAAATACTACAAAAGCCCTTCAGTACTGCAGCTTACAATCGGAAGAGTTTCGGGCGCTATCTATCTCCTGCTGAAAGCCAGAGGTGTTCAACCTAAGGCTACCGCCTGAACCATCACTTTTCGCGTCTGCCCCAACCGGCTCGTTGCCTTTGTTGTCATCACGTTCACCACCCTGCAACAAATAGGTAAAATAAAATGAGTGCAGTGCATCCACGTTTGACCCATCATGATGCTCAATTGCTCAGGCACAATTTGTGTTCCATAAAGCGAACAACTGCAATGTACGCGTCGTCGTCTTCGTTCGCTTCGGGACCAGGCTTAATGGAACACAAATTGTGCCTGAGCATCATGAGTCATGACGCGTCAAACGTGGAATTGCATGAATACAACAGTCGACGTCAGGGGTGCCAAATAGACGAATTATCAAAGACACGAGTTCATCCAGGGTCGACGAACTTTTTCGTTACTGTGTTATGGGAGCTCTCTGGGTGAACGCGTGATTCTGATGTTTCAACTGATCATATGAGACTGGAAGAGTTTGGGGGCTTGCGGCGTGCTCAATAATTGACAGCTGAACTCGTGAATATACTGCATACGGGAATATTTTCGGATTATCTTTTTTCGAACAGAAGAAGGCTTTGCAAACATTGGGACATGGGAAAATATTTGGACAAAACATCCGCACCTGCACAAATCCGCTTCTCGCATCATCGTCATCAGTCTGAGGAGAGCCATCAGTCAAAGCAGCCAGTCGAGTAGTCTACAAAATAGGAACTCATCATAAAAAACATGTAGCCTTCATACGTACAGTAGTTCCTTTTGTTCCAACTTACACCTCACTACTTCTATACCTTTTCTTGCACCGAACTGAGCGACAGGGCCTTGGCGTTTCGAGGCAGAAAGATGCGTTTCCTTGTGCGCAGCACCTATAAATAACAAATAATGGTGAAAGAACAAAGAGCGTCCAGCAAAAGTTGCGGTCAAACAAAAGCATTTTCACCGATTTTTCTCCGCTTCCCACCCTCTACTATTGTTGGGGGAAATTCGGACCACCTCTGCCTTTACTGACCAGTTGTGCTTTTCAACGACTTTTGGGTGATCGCTAGCGGGCCCCGCGGTATTTAGTGAAGCTTAGATCGGTGCAAAAAGGTAGCGAGCTGAAAGAAAAAACAAGAACGACGTCGATGACCACGTTAGCACCGATCTAAACTTTTGCTAATTACCGTTGGGCCACCTAGCGACCACCCAAATGTCAAGGTGAACTCTTCACAATACTTCTTAAAGGGGGATCTGGCGGGATAGTTTGTAAGGGGAGGCAAATTTCGAATTTTTAACTTTTGAAAGCACCTACCTATGTAAAATCGCATGCTCTTTCGATCTAACCCCACATTCTGGAGCCGATTTTGCCTCTGTGAGGCGGCGCCCCAGTTAGAAAGCTCGAAAATAGGCCAAAGTGTTGCGAAATTCCTTCCTAACTGGGGCCCCGCCGCACAGAGGCAAAATCGGCTCCAGAATGTGGGCTTAGATCGAAGAGGATGGAATTTTACATA
>JASAMW010004507.1:0-15388 GCA_030247985.1 Epsilonema sp. ZAB3_2
ATGTATAGCCTTTGGCATGCAGTCTGTACAGATATTTTGCAATACACCGTGTATGCAACGTGCAGTAAGTACTCATGCATTAGCTAAAATCCGCTGTTTTTGACTAACAGTACATTATTGCAACATTCAGCAGTAACACACGCATACATAACGGGAGCAGGCATTCATTCCAGTCCAACCTTAGTGTGGCCAACTTTCGATCTTGTCCTCAAAAGATCCAATATCTAGTATACTTCTTGTATTCGGTGGCGGCTTCGGATCTTTAAAGTTTGGGCGGCTATGTCTGGGCACAGTAACTACTGTACAATACTGGGTATCTACAGAAGTACACACACATGAATAATAACGGACTTACACCACTGGGTATGCACACATAAAAGTGACGTGTTGTGAAGTGAAGGAAAATGCAACAAGTGCAAACTGTCACCAAAGGCATGGTAGCAAAATAAGACCGCCAAGTCCTTACAAAATGTCAAACAACCACAGTACAGTGCAATGAATATTTATGAATTTTGTACTAAAAAATTCAGACCACCTCATGCTAGCTGCAGCTAGGGTTGAAGACACCCAATGAACATCACACACACACAGAGAAGGCATGAAAATATTGCGTTATCACTGCACTCTTATATGGATGCTTGGTCCCTCCCTTGTCAATAGAGTTGCCTACTTTTTCCCCCAATATAAAGCCTAAGACATAGCCGCCAAACCAAAGATCCCAAAGCTGCCACCGAGAAAATGCGAGATGCCCTGCTCAAATCTGGATCTTTCAAGGACGAGGAGTCGAAAGTTGGCCACACTAAGGTTGGACTTGGAATTGGAATGCCTGCTCCCGTTATGTATGCGTGTGTTACTGCTGAATGTTGCAATAATGTACTGTTAGTCAAAAACAAGCAGATTTTAGCTAATGCATAAAGTACTTACTGCACGTTGCATACACGGGTGTATTGCAAATATCTGTACAGACTGCATGCCAAAGGCTATACATACTTTCCAAATTTTGCATGGCAATTGCTTGATGAGGGTATTGTATTGCAAGGTGATGACTTGGCTGGACTTGGACTGTACACTTTGTATATGCCCAACAGCAACAACCCTTATTTTGCATGAATGGTTCAAACAAGAAAGACACAGCCTACATTGTACATACCTACCCTATATGCCCGTCCAATTACTAGTTAGGTACCTAAGTTTTACCAGGAACGTAGGCTATCTGTGTTGCAATTCTGCTTTCATTTCTTCTTGCATGTTGCTTTTGCCAATGTGGTTCCAGGTACAAGATCCTGGCTCCAGAAATTGTTGCCAAGGAACCTGACCCGAAGAAAGCCTCCGCTGGTGTAATGGAGAAGGTAAAAAGTGACGGTAACATCAAGCCGGAAGAATATCAGATCGGAAAGACGAAGGTTAGTTCTTGAAATGGCATAGTAGTACTAGTATGTAGTAGTGGTGTCAAAAAGTAAATTTACCTTACCGTGCGCGCCACGTGCAATATAGGAATCCGCGCGATTATTGATTGCGCCCGGTGGCGCGCGGTGTGCGCCCGGTGACGCGCGGTGTGCGCCCGGTGGCGCGCGTGAGTCGCCCGGTTGCGCGCGGTGTGCGCCCGGTTGCGCGCGCGAGTCGCGCGCGATGCGCGCGGAGTAACTACGTGAGTAAAATAAAGAAACATGCTCGGATAAGAACTGTGATAACGTTAAACAATCCGCTAGTAAGAAATCATTCAACATGATGCAAAGCTAGAAGAGCTGAAGGCGCGAAAACGGACTTCTCATGCTTCCTTCAGTCGGTAGTTTTTCTCACTCCGTTGCGCGCGCGCAACCGCGCGCTGCGCGCGGATTCCTATATTGCACGTGGCGCGCACAGTACCTTTTACCGCGGTACTGGCACAAATTTGGCCAAAGGTACTGTACTTTTTACCGCCGATGGCCAAGGTAAACTTTAATAGAGTACTTTTTACCGCCAACTAAGAGGAAATTACCTTCAAAAAATTTGACGGTAAAAAAGTACTTTTTTACTGTACCTTACTTTTTACCGCGACCATTTTCGCAAATTTTAGTATTATCCAGCTGATCGTTGACCATTTTTTAGAACAAATTTTCGCTATGTCTGGCATACATTCGCTATTTTTGGTTGGTTTTTGTAGGAAATTGATAATCTCAGTCGACGATTTCAGTCATTTTTGAAGCATTTATTGTTCTTTTAGCTATCATCTAGGCATGAAGAAGATTTTGAGTTTTTGCTGATGTCTTCAAAATGCTCAATTTAGCCCAAAACATGCTCAAATTGCATAGTAAGATTTTTACCGTCTACCGCCAATTTTCAACAGAAAGTACTGCGGTAAAAATTTTGATGACGGTAAAGTACTGCGCGGTAATTTTACCGTCTGGCATGCGCGGTAATTTTACCGTACCGTACCGTTACTGTACTTTTCAAAAGTTGACACCACTAGTATGTAGGTGTGTATATATGTATGAAAATACCTACCTACCGTACGGTAACCTCTGGGCTGACCATTTACGCTTCTCTCAGAAACAAGCAGAGGCTTCACACGCTTGGCCATATATAAACTGGCTAACATACGTACTAGTACAAAATTACTGCATGTGGTTCTACTACGTACATTGTAGGTAGTACATACAGTGCGTAGGGTGGTACGTACGACAAAGGTACGAAAGGGCATGATAAATGTTAACCGCTGGTGGTAACAGTGGCAAAATGTGGCCGATGGACTTTTGTGATAATTGGTGGAAATTGATTAGTATCAGAGATGTCTGACAAAAATTGCGTC
The DNA here is from genome assembly GCA_030247985.1 of Epsilonema sp. ZAB3_2. NCBI lineage: Eukaryota > Metazoa > Nematoda > Chromadorea > Desmodorida > Epsilonematidae > Epsilonema > Epsilonema sp. ZAB3_2. Next base: position 2,789 of record JASAMW010004507.1, read on the forward strand.
AAATTATGGTATGGTTTTGGAATGATTGCAGATTTTCTTCAAAGCTGGTGTGTTGGCCAACATGGAGGACCTGCGAGACGAGGCGTTGAGTAAAATTATCACCAAGTTCCAGTGCAGTTGTCGCTGGTACCTGGCCAAATGCGAATACAAACGCAAGCTGGATCAGAGGTGAGCAGTAGGGTACTGTGGGGTAAAACCGGACACGGGGGTAAACCCGGACACTTAGTACGTATATCTCAGCAACCATAACCAATTGAGACAAGTATTTACCAATCGATTCCTTCAACTCTCCTCTTTCAAATGAGCTACCATGTTCGTCATTTGCTGAAGAGGCAAGTTCACAGAAAAGTTTAGGTGTACGGGTTTACCTCATGTCCGAGTTTACCCCATAGTACCCTAATTCCTTTCAATCGCGAATGAAACATCACCAATCCAAGTTGATCGACCCCTCTAGCAGCAGCATCTTCTAAGAGATGCGAGGACAAGAGGAGTAGCCTGAAAAATTGGGCAGCCAGTGCGTGGGTCGAACATGCATCGCAGCACGGGATTGCGCCCTTCTTAGCGCACGTGCCCATCTGACCGCACAGCACAGCTCAATTTCTCAAACTTCCCCTCCTTGTTCCTCCTCACTGGGCTCGTGCGCTCTTTGTAGCCGCACCTTTTGCTTGCTGCAGAATCGGCGCCTTGGTGGTGCAGCGCAATTTGCGCGCTTGGTGCACGGTGCGCGCCTGGGGCTGGTACAAGCTGTTCCAGATGGTCAAGCCTCTTCTCAAGGGAGACAAGCGCGCAGAGGAGATGGAAGCGTTGGAGGCGAAAGCGAAGGAGATGGAAGACGCTTTGCACAAAGAGGAGACCATAAGAAAGGTATGACAATACCATATGAGGCCAACTTTTTGTGTATAATGTATTGCATATGCTGGTAATTGCAGCAGGTTTGATGATGATGAAGAAGAATAAGTTTATTTAAGGAAATGGAAGAGAAAAACGCCAAGCTGGTGGAGGAGAAGCAGGCGTTGTTCCAGCAGCTCCAGTCTGAAAAGGACTCCATGTCAGAGAGCGAGGAAAGAGGCTCAAAACTGCTGGCCCAGAAAACGGACTTGGAACGACAACTGAGCGTACGCTCGTAAACCGTAGACCAATGTCGTGTACATAAATATGTACCAGTACGCACACTGCAACCACTATTTATACACATGCATATGTACCTACTGTGTACCTGCACAGTGCACACCCTATGTAGACATTTTTAATACACACCAAGGACGGCGTAAGCTCAATCCACAAAATCTTTGCCATCTGTAGGACACTGGAGACCGGCTCCACGATCAAGAGGAGAAGAATGCGCAACTGCAAAAGGCCAAGAAAAAGGTGGAGCAGGATGCCGAGAACCTGAAGAAGAACGTGCAGGATCTGGAGATGAACGTGCGGAAGCAGGAGTCGGAGAAACAGAGCAAGGATCATCAGATTCGTGGTCTGCAAGACGAGATGCATCAACAGGACGAGCTAATCTCGAAGATAAACAAGGAGAAGAAACATCAGGAAGAAGTATGTACAGTAATATCATTAATCATTTTAATGATAAAATCATTAATGCATTAATGATTAATTAACGATTAATTAATGATTAATCATTAATAATTAATCATTAATCATTATACATACATGGGACGGGAGGCATAAAATATTGGAGAGTTTGATTTTGGCAGATTTGCTGTTTGGGTTGGTACTATTACGTCGTAACACAGTTGGTGTGGTTCTCACTGTAGGTCAATAGGAAGCTGACTGAGGACATTCAGGCAGAGGAGGACAAGGTCAACCATTTGAACAAAGTCAAAGCCAAACTGGAACAAACTTTAGATGAGGTACATTGTAATGGATTGCTGAGATACATATGTAGGCCTACACCTACAGTATATTCTTGAGGTGTAATGTGCACATGGTACGTACATAGTTTTCGATGATTGATGTTTCAGCTCGAAGACAATATCGAAAGAGAGAGGCGACAACGCCAAGACGTGGAGAAGAACAAGCGCAAGGTGGAAGGCGACCTCAAAGTGGCCAATGAGAGCATCGATGAACTCACAAGACAAAAGATGGACATGGAAAACAACATCAAAAAGTACGTAGTGTACACTACGCACTTCGCACTGTACCTAAACCAGAACCCTTTGCCGCAACAAATCTGGCTGCCTCTTATGGCCCAGGAGATACACCTCTTTACCATGAGTACATACATACATGCATCTCCATGTATTTGCAGGAAAGAAAACGAACTCTCAGCCCTCTCCAGTCGCCTGGAGGATGAGCAGTCCTTGGTGGCCAAACTGCAGCGACAGATTAAGGAGCTGCAGGCTCGCATTCATGAGTTGGAGGAGGAGCTCGAGGCTGAGAAGCAGTCGAGATCTAAGGCCGACAAGGCCAAGGCCGATCTGCAGAGAGAACTGGAGGAACTCAGCGACAGGCTGGATGAGGCTGGAGGCGCAACTCAGGCTCAGCTCGAGGTTAGGCTAGACCCATTTTACATACCTAAAGTTTTCAGGCATTTTGGCACTAACCTAGCCTAGGTACAGTACACACTACCTAGGTAGTGTTGGTACTGTACGACCTGGTAGTACGTAAGAGGAAACATGCCTGGCAAAACCAGGACATTCTCGGAAATAAGTTGAACCTGCCAGTGTGTACGGCCCTGAGAATAGAATATTCCCTCATTTTTGGCGGAAAATTTGAACGTTACGGTACGGTACGGTAGATTTGAAAGAATTGAGCAAAGACAAAAGTTTGAGCAAAATCAGTGTAAGGGTAACCTATTCAAAATGTACACTCAAAATCGTAAAAGCACCCGATATTTGCCGCGCACGATAATAGAAAAAAACGCCGGATACCTATGAACAATACGCTTATGTTGGTTGGTTGGCACTACAGTCCGCGCACTACATTTAGTACTCTTGCCGAAGCTAGGTACGTATCCCCCCGCCTGATTGTACGGTAACCTACGTACCTACACAATACTGTCTTACATTGTGTGTTTGTCCTTTCCTCCAGGCGAACAAGAAGCGCGAGATGGAGCTGGCGAAGTTGCGTCGCGATCTGGAGGAGGCGAACATGAACCACGAGACGCAGATGGCCAACATGCGCAAGAAGCACAACGACGCCATCGCCGAACTGGGAGAACAGATGGACCAGCTGCAAAAGGCCAAAAACAGGTACCGGTACGTAAGTACATAGGGTATTGGGTACTGTGGGGTAATTCGGGGGTAATGTAATTTGGGCCAGGCGAACATATGGACCAGCTGCAAAAGGCCAAAAACGGGTACGTACCGTAGGGTATAGCATTGGGTACAGTGGGGTAATTTGGGGGTAATTTGGGCCAGACGAACAGATGGACCAGCTGCAAATGGCCAAAAACAGGCACCATACGTTTGGTATGGCATTGGGTACTGTGCGGTAATTCGGGGGTTATTTGGGCCTGGAAAATTTTACGCACCGTCCCATTCTGATGGAAAAAAGGGGAAAGGATCATTTTATTTTTGATACCAAGTTTCATGGCTGTCCAACAGTGGAGATGATAGTATGACTGGCTGAGATGGCCCGAATTGCCCCACTGTCTCCAAGCTGGCTGAGATGACCCGAATTGCCCCACTGTCTCCAAGCTGGCTGAGATGGCCCGAATTGCCCCACTGTCTCAAAGCTGGCTGAGATGGCCCGAATTTCCCCACTGTCTAAGCTGGCTGAGATGGCCCGAATTACTCTCAACAACCTACATACTACACACATGCAGCTTCTTCTATTCGACGTTTCCTCATTACTGTAGGTACCTTACGTAGGTAGGTACGTAATACAATACCTACTGTTTACCTGTACGTATATATGTCTACGTACCTAATTTCTTGCTTTTCCAGAGTGGAGAAGGACAAATCCATGCTGCAGCGCGAGGTGGAGGACCTTCACGGGGCCGTGGACCAGGAGAGTAAGGCCAAGTCGAACGCGGACAAGATGGCCAAAGCGCTGGAGATTCAGTTGGCGGAGGCGCAGTCCAAGTGCGACGAACAGGCACGCCAACTCGCCGACTACACCAGTCTGAAGAGTCGGCTGCAGAGCGAGAGCGCGGACCTGAACCGACAGCTGGAGGACGCGGAGAGCCAGATCAACGCCCTCAACCGCATTAAGCTGCAGCTGAACAGTCAGGTGGAAGAGCTGAAACGGAGTCTGGAGGACGAGACCCGGGAGAAGCACGGGCTCAAGTCGCAGGTGAGGAGGGAAACAGATCCGCGTTTGATAAAGCGATTGATATATGCGGTGGAATCAGACCAGAATGTATGCAGACGGTGAAGGTTTTATTCCACAACGTTTCGCACTTGAATCCTCATCAGGTTTGACCCATCAAAAAGATTAGCAGAAAAGTGTGTTCTGGAAGCTAATGAAGAATTGTGCAACGATTGGAGAAAAAGACGAAGACGAAGACGCCGTCGCATGGCCGTTACTTTGTGTCGTCGACTTCGTTTTTCCTATGGTAATTCTTCGTTCGCTTCGAGAGGGTACACGGTTTTCTGCTGATGTTTTTTGATGGGGCGAACGTTGATTGTGGGATAAATGCAAATTCGCCTTGTGTGCGTACGGGTGAGTTGGCTGGTATAAAGAATTGGGCGAAAGCGAATAGAAGGGTGGGATGAGACGTGTTGCGTAAATAAACAAAGTAAAGTAAAATTCCAACCATGGAAAAGAGAAATTGTGGAATAATGCAAATTCGCTTATGCGTGCGATTGGGTTGACTAACGTAAAATGTGGGTGAAAAGAAGTTTTGGGCCAAAATTGCGTAATACGTAGGATATTTTCTGTTCAAGCGTGCTGGAAGAAGAAAACATTGAAAATCTCTCCTGCTTTCGAATCGTTTCCCGTCAAATTTACCAAAATTGCCATCACACATACGTACTACGTAGTTTGTTTTGAATTGTGATCGAAGCACCCGCTGACCTTTTTTTTGGTAAACCCGCCTGTTTGATGTTTCAGCTGGGCAACTACCAGCACGAGTGCGACCAGTTGCGCGAGCAGCTGGACGACGAGGGCGAGGCCAAGACGGAGCTGCAGCGCCTCCTCTCCAAGGCCAACGCCGAGGCGCAGCAGTGGCGCGCCAAGTACGAGGGCGAGGGTGTGAATCGGGGGGAGGAGGTGGAGGAGGCGAAGCGCAAGCTGCAGGCCCGGCTCACCGAGCTCCAGGAGCAGATGTCCGCCAGTCACCAGCGCGTCTCCTCCCTCGAGAAGCAGAAGCAGCGCCTGCAGGCCGAGCTGGAGGACGCACAAGTGGACGCGGATAGGGTAAGTTACTGTAAGTACTGAATGTATATGTACATTTCAGTACGTACGTACCTATTTAGGAGGGGTTTTGAAAAGATTGGAAGGTTTTGGGAAGTTCTTGTGGTAAGTAGCCGTAATAAAACCTCCAATACTCTGTAGAGTAGGTAGTACTGCTGGCTGCGGGGTAGACCCGGCCACAGGTTAAACCCGGCCACCTACGGTAAGTGTCGTTTCAGCAAATGGTGAACCAAATAAATAAGCCGCTCATTTGAAAGAGTAGAGTTCAAGGAATCGATTAACATTTGTCTCATGGTCCGTTGGTTACTGAGGTATGCAGCCCTGAAACTAGACCGGATGTCCCCAGAGTACCGTACCTCTTTCACCGTTCTGTAGTACATACAGTACATAATTCTTAACGGAAATGCCTACATTTTTCAGGCCAACAGCTGGGCGCAGAGCCTAGAGAAGAAGCAGAAGGGCTTCGACAAGATCATCGACGAGTGGAAGCGCAAGTGCGACGCGGTGGCCGCGGAGTTGGACGCGAGCCAGCGCGACTGTCGCAACCTGAGCACGGAAGTGTTCAAGCTCAAGAACGCATACGACGAGAGCCAGGAAGCGGTAAGTTTCGGTCAGGGCATCTCTTATCTTGGTACTTACATTATACTGTAAAGCTTCGTGTATTACCCCCGGGGGACAAAAATCGTTAGTCGCCAATTCGAGGGGTTATATGTACAGGTACACAAGGGGGTTATATTCGAAGGGGGTTATACACGAAGCTTTACATTATCGTCACGTCAAGAATGCACCTTGGCGGTATGGACGGAGTTTGGGGTTATTTTGCGGTCAGTCAGGAATGGACTGTAACCGGCTTGCTTCTGAAAATTCGGCTTGCTAGCCGCGAAAACCTGAGTCCGTATTGCCGGAGCACCATGGCCCGATTCACATCGGAGACATGCGCTGGGCGTACGCTCGGGTCCATGCCGGGCAAACGCAAAGGCATGGACATCCATGGATGCACCGGGCATACACCGGGCGCATATCTTTCCAATGTGAATCGAGCTACAGTATTTGTATGTATGTACGTGCAGTACTTTATAATAGTCGTGGTGAATGAGGTGATTTTTGTGTTTAGATTGAATCTGTGAGACGCGAGAACAAAGCGCTGGCCCAGGAAATCAAGGACATGACTGACCAGCTGGGTGAAGGCGGAAAGTCTGTGCACGAGCTGCAGAAAATGGTTCGCCGTCTGGAGTTGGAGAAGGATGAACTTCAGGTAATTTTGCGCGTCTTAAACGCGGATGGTGCCCGCGCCTTGAACCACTGTGCTACGTAAGTAAGCGCTCAGTCCTCAAGATTCGTGAAAGTTATAATGGCTGCTTTTCTTCAGGTACATACGGTAGTTACATAATTTTGCACCGTCTAGGAATCGAACCTGCGTAGTTGGCGAGCGCGGCGCCTCGTACCACTGAGCCATCTGCTCAGTCATCAAAATTGTTGAAAAGGGTTGTATTTTAGACAGCATTGGATGAAGCCGAAGCTGCATTAGAAGCGGAGGAGGGCAAAGTGATGCGGTCACAGCTGGAGGTTTCTCAGGTTCGTCAGGAAATCGAGAAACGAATTCACGAAAAGGAAGAGGAGTTTGAAAATACCCGAAAGAACCATCAACGCGCCTTGGACTCTATGCAGGTAAGCCAAAAATCCGGGTTGCTTGGGTTCTCCGCCTAAACGTAACGTACGAAATGATGTGCCCTAAATTATGTGCAGCTTCGTAGGTTGCATCGTACAAAGTTGCATATTTTGGTCCTCCGCCTTATTTACGAGTACTATGTAAGGTAGGTACATAGGAAACAATGCGCCCTAAATTATGAGCAGCTACAGTACACCGTACAAACTAAACCGTTCATGAACAACTTTTGCGTAAGATACTGTACATATGTACATACTTATGAACTACCCACCCACCCGCCTGCATATGATGAACAAGCGTACTAGACTAGGGTAGGGTACCTGTCTTTTTTATGTAAACTCATAAACGTGATGTTTCAGGCCAGTTTGGAAGGGGAGGCGAAGGCGCGCGCGGAGCTGTTGCGCATGAAGAAGAAGCTGGAGTCGGACATCAACGAGCTGGAGATCGCGCTGGATCACGCGAACAAGGCGAACGCGGACGCCCAGAAGAATATCAAGCGATACCACGAACAGATTCGCGAACTTCAGGTATTCATGTGGCTAGAGAATGGAAGTAACAATAAAAATAAATAAATAGCCTAAACATAATAAATAGGCCTATAAAAAATAAATAAAACAATGAAATAAATAAATAAATAAATAAATAAATAAATAAATAAATAAATAAATAAATAAATAAATAAATAAATAAATAGGTAAATAAATAAATAAATAAATAAATAAATAAATAAATAAATAAATAAATAAACAAATAGGTCACCGTAAATAAATAAATAAATAATAAACAAAAAGCCGAAACAAAGAGCACAATAAAATACAATTAACAAAATAGATACAGTAACGGTAACCTAAATTAAAATACTCTTTTTTCCCTTTCTTTTTCTCCATATTCAGGGTCAAATCTAGGACGAGGCCAAAATAATAGCTAAGTAAAATGCACAAATATGTAGGCCTAAATAAATAAAAAAATAGCCTAAACAAGGAAATAAACAACATAGATACGGTAACCTTTCGCAAAAAACAAATCTTCCTCCATATTCAAGCGAAGCCAAAAAGCCAAAATAAATAGGACGAAGCCAAAATAAATAGCTAACTGAAATGCATAAATAGGCCTAAATAAATAAAAAGATAGCCTAAATAAAGAAATAAACAAATAAGTACCGTACATAAACGTCAAAACAAATCATCCTCCTGTATTCGCAGGGTCAAATCGAGGACGAGCAGCGACAGCGGGACGAGATGCGGGAGCACGTGGCGCTGGCGGAGCGACGGTGCGGCATGCTGCAGAGCGAGAAGGACGAGTGCGCCGTGAACGCGGACCACGCGGAGCGCGCCCGACGCCAGGCGGAGATGGAGGCGGCGGAGGCGAAGGAGCAGGCCAACGACCTCGCCGGACAGAACGCCAGTCTCAACGGCGCCAAGCGCCGACTCGAGGGAGAGCTGCAGACGCTGCATGTAAGGAAGAGGTGCTAAACAGTGGGGTGTACGTTACGTACGTACGTAGTATACGAACGAAGCTACATTGCTGTATACGTACTCTAGGTGTTAAATTTTTACTATGAGTAGTACCTTATATGTATATAATACCTAAAAAGGAGGAGGTTGGCTGATGGAGTAATCATGATAGCAGGAAATTAGCCTTAAGGCCAAACCTATGTGAGCCTCAGCCTAAGTGTAAGCCCAAGCTCAAGCCTCAGTCTTAGGCTACACTAAGCCTAATGTAGCCTTGAGCCTAAGCCTGTATGTACACGAGGCTAGCCCATCTCTAAAACTCTAACCACCCAAGCCTACTGTACATTACCGTAGCTTGATGTACTGTAGCCTAAGCCTAAGCCCAACTCTAAGGCTAAGCCTGCTTAACCTAAATGCACTGTTAGTTGTTTGTTCACTTGTTAGGCTGAACTTGACGACACATTGAACGAGCTGAAGGCCAGCGAAGAGCGAAGCAAGAAGGCCATGCTCGACGCGGCGAAACTCGCGGATGAGTTGCGTCAGGAACAGGAGCACTCTCAGCACATCGACCGGTCCAAAAAGGCTATGGAGCAGCAGATCAAGGCGAGCAAAATAGGCCACATTTTTTCATGACTAAAACCGTATTTTTATTTCCAAAATTAGCTTTAGGTACCTTAGGCTATCTAAAGAGTTTTGGAAAATGTGAAATTTTTGGAATATATTTTCAGGAAATCCAAGGACGCTTGGAGGAAGCAGAGGCAGCTGCGCTGAAGGGCGGCAAAAAGATGATCGCCAAGTTGGAGCAAAAGGTTCGTGGTCACACTGTAATTCGCTGGAAGCATCAAGTTTACAAGTTTACCCAGGCAGACGAAAGGTTTCGTTGTGTTTGCAGGTGAAGGAAGTGGAGGCGGAGCTGGACATGGAGCAGCGCCGTCACGCCGACACCGTGAAGAACCTGCGAGGAAAAGAGCGCCGCGTAAAGGAGCTCGCCTTCCAGGTAACATGCGAACAGTACTCTCTTACGTATGTTAGTGATGGGATGTAAATAATGGGTATTAAAAATTTAGGAAGATGGTACCTAGGACATCGAACAGGTTATGTATGTAATGTACGAATAGTACTCTCTTACGTACATATACATACGTTTAGTGATGGAATGTAAACAATAGGTATTTAAAGAAGTGAGTGGGAAGAAGGTTGGGCATCGAACGCGTAACGTACGAGTACATACGAGTATGTAGGGTACCGTACATAAGTGTGTAAGTTTTCTGGTTGGACGTGTGGAGGTGGCTGAGGATCCGAAGAGCACAGAGCGCATGCACGACTTGATAGAGAAGCTGCAGGGCAAAATCAAGACCTACAAGCGACAAGTGGAAGAAGCGGTAAATAAACAGGAAGTAAATAATAATTGTACTTTATTTATAAATACAGCGTGTAAAAATCTTCCAGTCAATTTAATACATGCATATACAATACTTTTAAAAAACTGAGCTCGAGTTGACGAGATGTGCTAGCGGAACCTTGAGATACATTTTATGTACATCAGGGGATATACCTTACATGGGCATTTTTATGTTTCAGAGCCTTATGTGAATGTGCATAACAAATGCATACAATCTTTGAAAAACCGAGCTCGAGTTGATGAGATGTGCTAGTGGAACCTCGAGACATTACATGGACCATTTTTATGTTTTCGAGAGGAGATTGATTCTGTCAAATATGCATAACCATGCAATGCAATTCTTTAAGGTCTCACATGATAGTTTCGGAGCCAACTTTGAGGCTTCGTCGTAGCCGTTGTACGCAAGATAAAAGTGATTCGTCATAATGTGAATAAGAGACAACCCTTCCTCTACACGTACACCAAACTGCAGCGTCAAGTCAAAGCTCCTGTGCTCGGCGCAGTACGACACCAAAGAACACCATAAAATCCTGGGGATTCAGATCTCCGGGAGGAACCGCTGGGCTGCTATTTGAGAGAAATAGAGCGGAACCAGCGAGCTACCCAAGGGCACAGTTCCGTCCCGACTTGATGAGTGCAACTACGTAGCGCGCTGGGCCACATACGTACGCAGAAAAACTACAGCCTCGACCCACGACGCTCCTGTACGAGTTTCGAGTACTTATTATAGTCTGGTCAATAGCAGTTGGCACTTGAACTCAAGGCGCGTTGCGCTAAATAGAATTACAATGCGGATTTCTATCCACACTTACGTGTACTCCTATTTAGCAAAAGTACATGCAAACTACGCACCTCGCCTTGAGTCCCAAGTGCCAACTGTGTAACCCTATTGGCCAAACTATAGTGTTCACGCGTTGAGAGTAAAACTGACAGAAGTCACCACCAATGCAGGTATTGATTTGAGCAATGTGAGGTCAAATTTGCTCTATTCTCAAAACTCGAAGGTCAAATTCATCGGAATGTGTTGCATTGGTCTTCTTTCAGCTTGCTATGCTACCAACTGCATGTCCGGATGATGTGTATGCACACGACACAGTACTTGTTTGCGAAGCGCCCCCGAAGCATGCTCAGTCGAAACTGCGTGACTGCTGCTGTGTGAAGACGAGGAGGAGTAACACAAGGAACATGCGAGGGTTTAACGCGTAAACGATAGTCATCTAACGCCCGACCAACATCGTCGTTCACGACCAAAACTTCGCCTAAAAGCACGGAAAACGGCAAACACTTGGGCGAAAAAGTTGCCGAAGTAACTGGCAAGGATATAAAGACGAAGGATATGGAGGCGCATAAGCAAATGCGCTCCCCAAAATATGTAAGTTTCGTACCAATTTTCTATGCGGGGGTATGCATTGAAAGACTCTGGTCATGCCTCAGTTTGATTTCGGCCACCTACAGTACGTTTCACCGGAGATCCCTAGTTGAAACTGATGACGGGAGGGGTCGGAGAACAGTCTTCCACAATCAAAATCAAACAGTGGGAACTACATACATACCCAAGGCTTCCGCCTCAATCTTGAGGCCCTTCTGCTGCTTCGCCGGCGTAGCGGAACAACAAGGGGCGCAGTTTCACGCAGAGAATCTGCCGATTCCTACAAACAACAACCAGAAATTGATATGGCGATTATTCTGTCCAGCCACAGGATCGCACCGAACCGAAGAAACGAAAGTGTATGTAATGTACCTTGATTAACCTTCACGTCTTGACGCGCGGTAAACTCAAGCTGAAACTTGAAAATCATTACGCTACAATGCGCCTTATTACGCGCAGAGGAGAGATCTTCGCTTCTCTTCGACAACTTTTCCATTTTCTGATCTTCCTGTGCAAAAAAACAGCTGATGCGGCTATCACAGTGTTGGAGCAAGACACAACTGATAGCGTCATGATATATTTCGACATTGGGCATTCGCGTTAGCGAACATAAAGAGCCAGGCTTGATCGCGAGGCAACCCCTCTGAACTAACCTTGATTTTTCAGTGCAACTTTTGATCGATAGTCGACGCGAAGGTCGGCGCGGTCGTCTTTCTTGCTCATTTGTTTCTTCTTTCCCGCGCCAACTTTTCGCGTCGACTACCGATCAAAAGTTGCACTGAAAATCCAGGTTAATTCAGAGTAGAGGGGTCGGGCTCGCCTGCGTGACCCAGTACTGGCTCTTTATTCTAGATGGTGAATACAGAAAAATGCCATATCTCTGCAGTTCTATAGTAAATAGTCCATGTCTAATAAACCACAAAATAAGTGCGCACGGTTCCCTGCTTGTTTTCGCCCAATGAAGACATACGCAACGGGACCAATAGCAAACACGTTAAAACTTCCTTACCGCGCGAACCATACTCTTGATAAGCCGGTTGGCAGCTTGCAAATCATCGGGATTCCTGCTTCGGAGCAAATTGGCCAAAAGCTATAAAAATCCACACTCAACACAACTGAACAAGAAATACCCCGCCTTTGCTTATGCTCCCCTCCTCTCGCATCTTTCTCTTACCCTTACTTCGTCTGCCTCAGTACACTATTCTCATATTCCTGTTATATGTTATATATTCATGTTATATTACTCACTATTTGCACTCACTATTGTTCTTTTCCAGTATATCGGTAAGCCGACGAATGAGCGAGTCAAAACGACGCGCCCGTAGAACTGCTGTACTCGTGGAAAGCGTCTATGCGACATTTGCAAAAGATGCAACAAGCGTACGATATGCTCGAAGAG
>JASAMW010004508.1:0-18844 GCA_030247985.1 Epsilonema sp. ZAB3_2
GACGGATGCTCGCCGCGACGGCGTACTGACTCATAGTGTGGGAGCTGGAGACAGCCGGGAGCAGTTCACACTGTACGCCTGCTTGGCAGCTCCATGGCATCTTCACCTTCTGCAACTCCTTGGGAGATAGTTCGCTCACGCTGGGCGGCGGAATGGGGATATCTGGCAGCGCTTCTGGCACCTGGATGGAAGTGATGGCAGGCTTCCCATATCTTCCATGGCAACCCGGGGGCACCACTGGGGCAGTGTCGACGCTGGCCTCGTAGATGCTCGAAGAAGCCCGGAGCGGCGGCCGGAACGCGACTGCGCCTTTAAACAGGTCACGGCGCCTAACCCCATCCCTTCGCAGCTCCACGTCCTCCTCTCCGGCGCATAGATCTTTCCCGGCGGAAAAGCGGCGTCTTCGGTTGCTCCGTTTCACTGTCCTTCATCCACGATGGCCTCAGCTGGCTTTCCCACTCCACCTGCGACTGCTCCTCGTCCATGGTCGAACCTTCGGCTCTTCCAGGCTTCAGAATTTGAGCAGTTGGGCAGCAGGACTTCCAGACCATAGGCTTCGAAACAGCCGACGGGTGTCCGCGTCCCACACCAACCCTGCTCCAGCGGTCCCCGGAGACGGCAGGCGGGCCGCGAGTGGCTTCCTCCTGGTTTTACATTCGGCTGGGGCTTTCTGGGACTCTCCCGACAGTCCTGGAGGGTAGGCGATGTTGTAGCGTTAGAAGGTGTGGCTTCAGCGATGGCCTTTTGCATCTCTGCTCGCTCTCCTCAGCTCGCGAACAGCTTGCTCGAAGGCTCCAGCACGGTTCCAGCAGGGGTCAAGAGAGAGACACGGCCAGTGCCAGCTACAGCTCTCGCCGGGCAGGATCGCTGAGTTCTGCTGGCAACGCTCCCAGGGGCTGCAGAAGGCGACAGCTCAGCCATCAAGATCTTGCGCTCAGCGTAGCTCGGGAGACCCTCGAAGAAGTCAGGAATCTGACCAGCTCGGCTCCAAGTCGATGGGGTCCACTCGGTCAGCGATGGTCTGCACGGACGAAGACGCGCATGTGTGGAGCGGCATTGGCATGTACTCCAGGTCTTCCAGTTCGCTTGGCGGAGTCACGTAGTGATTGTACTTCAGCAGACCCTTCCACGAAGCTTCCACGTGGGGCGAGAGGGTCTGCGGCGAGACGGTCTTGTTGTAGGTGGCTAGGAGGGCACCAGCCCAGGCCTCCTGGTCAGCTTGGGCAGCCATCACCAGCACCGCCTCCGCCGGGTGACCAGCTCCAGACCAACTGCGGAATGCCGAGGGGCTGGTCGCTGGGCGGTGGATCACTGGCCAGGACCATGCAGCAGCTCCTCCCACCCTGGATGTAGTGGTAGTGGGTCGTGGTCTTCAGCGAGCCAATGCTTGAGGTGATTAACCAGCACTGTCTGAATGGGCTTCTGCTTAGTGATGGGCTTTTATCCATTAGATGTTGCACCATTGCCATGTCAGCCGGATGAGGCACTGGGGAAGACACATCCAGTCCAGACTGAATGGCTTGCCTCCACAGAGTTCAGTGTCATGGGGCGGCCTCTTCCTGGGTTATCTCGAGGTGGGGGAAGGTGTGAGTCTCTGAGCCCGCCCGGCCTTAGTCAAAAGCTGGGCAGTTCGATCTCTCACTGGCGGCTGTTACGAGCAGCTCCCTCTGGTGCATGGTGGCAGAGGCGTAGCGTCTGATCTCCAGATGGCAAACATCGTCCAACTCGACGAAAGCAAACCTAACTTTAGAGAGCATTTTATGGCTTCTCTCCGTGAAACAAGCTCGCGTGTCTTTACTTCTAGAGTGGAGAGAAAATTGCACAGGGTTGACAAGGTGCTTGCAGGGAAGAAAAATCTTGGCATGTTTCCATCCATTCACGAATTTCTATGCCAAGCTTTATATCCTTCAGCGCACTGTGCTTTCCTGAGGTTCTGTGAGCTTGTTTTTCAAGCCCTCTGCTATTGTAGTGCAAGCAGACCAGCGCTTCAAGTTCGCAAAGCAAGAACGGCAAGGGTTTTAGAGAGCTGCTAGACTTTGGCTCGGTGTCAGAAGAGACGTTATCTTCACTCCAAGGAAGATGACAATGGCGTTGTCCATCTTCTTGTGACCGACAGAAGCAGAAATAATCACTGCTGCTGGAGTTGCTGGAGTCAAGATTATTATGGTCCAAACTGTTTTGCTAGTGATGTTGACAATTCGCTTCAGTCTGAGTGTTTGCCATGTTTCCCAAACTCTGGCGTAACAGACAAAAATGATGTTGATTTTGAACAGAAGGTAGCTGCTTGCCATAAAAAAGCGCCTGTAATTATAACAAAGGGGGGTGGAATGCGGGTTTGTTCAAGGCGCAGGATGACAACAGTGGTGTTACGATCGCTATGGGCAAGTATTAGAGCAGAATTCATACACAAGCATGCAAATACACCAATGGCGAACAGATACTGTAAAGCTAGAAATTTTCTGACGTACCTAATTTTCGGACTTCGGACAGACAAATCTCCGTCCGAAATTAAAGTTGTCCGAATTTTTATATGTTAAAAAATATTTCACAGGTATTCCTCAACATTAGGCAGAACAAATGATACGTAGGGTTACATACTGCATGTACACAGTAGCTAGTAGCTGATAGCAGCAACAACTCATGTATACATATTGCATACACAACACGCAGTAGAAGCTCAGTGTAGTTCTATTGTAGTTATGTACAGTACCTACATCCTATACCAGGAACACCCTACGGTACGTACTACGTACTGTACTATAACCTGGAAGTACGTACTATGCCAGAAACACCCTACGTATGAAGCATGACAGTCAGAGCCTTGCGTCCGAAAATTAGGTTGTCCGAACCCAGTTACCCCCCCTCGCTGTCTGAAATTTGAGTTCGTCCGAAAATTTGTAGCGTTACAGTAGACTCGAAAGTCGCCAAAGTCGTCATAGCTTGGATGAAGAGCGAATTAGCGCATGAATGAAGGAGCAACTGGTCACTAGGCCGCCCAATTGCCACACTGCCAATTGACTTGACAAAACGAACAGGATCAATGTTTCACCGCCATCTTCATAAGTGATGGGGAACCTAGCACAACTTGTAGTTTTGTTATCAGAAGAGCTGAAGTTTCTCATGCTTGCTCATTGCTACAGAGGAAACGTTATTGAGCGATGGCGCAGCAGCGAATGAAGGATCTGTGGCGCATGTAGGCGTTATGCACACTGTCTTTATCTTTATAGTCCAAAATTACCCTTCATTAGAAAGGACTTCCATAATTGAATTTTTATTATTCTAGCGTGTTGCAAAGGTGTCCTGTTCTTATCAGCTTTCCTTTGATGATAATGTTGACAGGCTACACCTACAGTACGTACGTAGGCGGTCTGCCTGACTTTCTGAGTCTTTTTAATTTCCTGTTTTGTGTATGTAGGTACAATATTCTCAACATTTTCCTGTCACATCACATGGCTACACCTACATACACGATAACGTCAAAGTAACCACATTTTCACAAAACGCATCCAACACTTTTTTTACAATACTTACCCTACATTTACTAATGTTATGCCGTTCGTAGGCCTACGTTATAGAATAAAACTTTTTTTGCGATGAGTTTAGTGGTGGCTTTTGGAGAGCTTCGTCGATGCACTTGTTGTGCATGCTGCTGAATCAACACTTTTTGTTGATGTTGTTTGTGAACGACCGTGGCGCAACTGTGATAGCTGGTAAAAACCATCAAGGAAAAAAATCGGCACGAATAAACAGGCTATCCTTCCGTATATCGGGCATGGAATAATTACTGGCAAAGAAAGGCAAGCAATAGGACAATAATAGCCTAAAAGGAACTCTCTCCCTTCCATGCCTGCAGGTGTGCATGTATTGATGGGTACGACACGTCCAACCGATTATTAACCAGTCATGGTAGTTTTTCAAGATTTTTATGACTACTGGGATGGGAACCGGAAACCGTAAACCTGCCAAATAACTCAGGATAGGAGGAACTGCCATACAGGCCAGACTGTCATCTTCCCATGAAATTAGACAACCCCAACCCCCATTCTACGCATTGGACAATGACTATGTATGTACCAGTATGTCCTTTTTCTGTACGCCATCAATAATCAATCAATGGCTCTCGCCTCTGCTCCCTCAAAATCTGTAGCATGTTGCTAACTGTTGGGTTTGACACGGTGGCTTTATCGTCATCTGCAGTCACTTCTAGATCGACAACTTCAAGCTGTACTGGAACTGTAGTAACCTTCTTGTTCACTGTCGATGATCCACCTGGTTGTAGTGAGAGATGCCTCTCCTTCATTTCCATTAGGAGCAACTCTGTTTCTCTTGTTGTTCTCAAAATGTTGGGTCAGTGCCATTTCGTCCTTGTTCATGCTTTCTCCAGCATCTTCTGGCGGCTTACGACTTCGGATGAAAAGCTCTGCTTCTTTGAATATATCTGCTTTTCGGCAGACTTCAGTCTCTTCCTGGCGGCTCTGGATCCAAAAGCAATGGTGGTAAAAAACAATGTCCAAATAAGACAAAACGTAACTTTGGAGAGCATCGCATGACTTCCTTGGAGCTGGATGCGTATAAGCACGAGAATGGTGGAGAAAAAGTTGCACAGAGTCTACAAGGTGATACAAGGAAGGAAAATCTTGCATGTTTCCAGGGGGATTGACGAAAATCTCCACAAAGCTTTACGTCCTTCACCACAGTGCTTTCTTGGAGTTGTGTAAGCTTGTTTTTCAAGCCTTTGTGATTCCAGTGCAAGCAGAACAGTGTTGAAATCTCGCAAATTAGGAACGGCAGAGTTTTTATTGAGCGGGTAGACTTTGACTCAGATGAATTGTTAATTTCACTCCAAGGAAGCTGACAGTGATACTGTCGATCTTCACTTGCCAACAGCAGCATTGCCATCACTGCAGCTGGAGTCAAGATCATCAGGGCCCATACTGCTTTGCTACTGATGTTCACAATTTGCTTCCGTCTGAGCGTTTGCCATGTTTCCCAAACTCGGGGTGAAACAGACGAAAATGATGCTGATTTTGAACAGGATATAGCTGCTTGCAATAAGAAGGTACTTGTGATGGTAACAAAGAGTGTAGAAAGCTGGCTTATTTAACGCGCACGGTGACGCCAGTGGTATTACGATTGCTGCTGGCAAAGTAGTAGAGCAGGTTCACCAAGCATGCAAATGCACCAATGGTGAACAGATAGACTTGAAGTCGGCCAAAGTTGCCGTAGCTTGATGAAGACCTAATTCTAGCGCGTGAGTCTAAGGAGCAACTGGTCACTAGGCCACCCAACTGCCACACTGCCAATTGACTTGATAAAACTTCCGGAGCAATACGTAACTGAACGAAGAACCAGGGGTCAAAAGTCCCGGCGTACGCATAGTACGACTTACCACTCGAGTCTTGAGCAGACGCATGAAAGTCTCCACGCGAACTGAAGAAGCGACGAACCGTTCGTCGCTCGCCTCAGAGTGCTTCTCCTCGGCTTCGTGTTCGGATGAAGACGTCCGCGGAGTAGCGCAACGAAAGGAAGATCAGAAAAGAAGTGGCGAAGGGAGCGTGAGAGGGAACGGCGCCACTCAGCGCAGAGAGGAGGTAGGAGGATGCGGACAGGAAGGTGCCGGCTAGGTGGCGTGGCAGGAGCTTCAAGCCGCTTAAAACGCGCCGGAGCCATCAGCTGAAACCACGCTGGTAGGGGTTCCTCCAGCCAAGTCTGTGAATGCAAGTCCTCTAGAAGGAACACTGCTTCTGCCGACCGCAAGCTGGTGCTGTTGAAGAAAAAGAAGGTTAAGCTCCAGCGGTCGCCTCGACGGAGGAGGGACCAAGTGGCAGAAGTCGTTGGTGAAGCACTTGGCCCGAAGCCAAGCAGCGCCATCAGCGGGGTGGAGGGAGCCGCAGAAGAAGAAAAAGAAGAGTTCCCGGCGGCAATCGGACCGAAAACCAACGGCGAAAAACGGCTCCACGCCCTCCAGGAGGGGCGGAACAGGTACTAAGAGGTTTAAAAAGTTGTTGCATTTTGTAAAAAGCAGCAAAGCCACAGGTAATTAGGAAGTTAGACACTTAGTAGGAATATGTAAATGCGGGTATGTTGAATGGAGTAGGAACTCTGTGCTAGGTTCGTTCTTGTTCTCCTTTATTTAACTGATCAGATATGTGGGAAGGACCTCTGGGCACTTTCAGGAATGGGCGTCAGCATTGACGAAGAAAAAGAAGAAGGTCAGAGCGACCACGTCTGGCAGACCCAAGGTACCCCAGAAACCCGTGAAGAAAACGGCGGCCGAACGAGCGCAGGAACGGGCGGAGGCGATGGGAAGCACAACATTGGGTCTTGCCTTCCCCTACAAAGTATACAAACTGCGTACACAGCGTAAAAACATTTTACTTAATGTAAAATTATCTTACGTTATGTAAAAATGTTGATAGGTTTTCGCGCAACGGGCACAGTAATAACTTTTACTCTCTTTTAAGTTCCATCGCTCTCCTCCTCACCCCAGCACGCAACCGAGTACGAGCAAAGCCAGTGCCCCCCCTCCCCTGTGATCATCAAGAAGAAGAAAAAGAAGATCCAGTCGCACAAGTGATACGTGACAAGTGCAACCTTCCCCTTATTTATAACTTTGAGTTTAGTAGCAGGAAACAGTGCATTCCAAAACACTTACGTAACTTTAACGAGTACGGAGAAGAGAAAGGGGAAGGTGGGTAGGGGGAGGGAGGGGTGGCCAGGTTTGCGTTGATTTTACGTATGTAGGTATGCGCACCCTAAGTGCGCTATTTTGTTGCCACTTTATGCAGTAAGGTATCCGCACCCTAAGTGCCTTATTTTGTTGCCACTTTATGTAGAAGGTATCCGCACCTTAAGTGCGTTATTTGTTACCACTTGATGCAGTAAGGTATCCGCACCCTTAGTGCGTTATTTGTTTCCACTTTATGTAAGAAGGTATCCGCACCCTAAGTGCGTTATTTTTATGGGAGAGGTACGTACTTGTTGTTATTTCCAACCACTGTAGGTATAAACAGCGGTATGTGCACCCCGTAGTGCACTTTAATCATACGCGAACGTTTAGAAGCTCTGGAGTACGTGTTGAATGTTGGTTTTGTGGCTGCCACACCTGAGCGGTGTGGTGTGTTTTGATCGTTGGTAGAACGTCTGCATTTGAGCGTGATTGATCACGTAGGCATGACATTTTCATTGCGAGTGTCATTCAGATTTGTTTCTCGGTCGTGTCGTGTATGTCATGCGTGTAACGCGAGTAAAAAGTTCTCCGACTGATTTCTTGCGATCATCTTCGTTTGGAATATGAAATTAGTTTGACGCTGCCAACGCGGACTTCTTGCAATATTGTTTGTCTGTGCAAAAGATGTACCCATTGCGTTTGTGCCCGGTTGAGGAAAGCAGTAGGAGGTTTACGGTGGATGTTCGTAAAATTCGTCTACCCAAATTAGGCCTTCCCGTGTGTGCGGCGTCCGCAGCACCGCAAGTGCAACCAACGAAAGGTGTTTATTTACTGCAGTCTGGACGTCTGATTGATAAGTCTGTTTCTTCTTTGAGCGCAAAAGCTAAGTACTTGGCGTAAATCACTGTTATCATCTATTGAAACAATTGAATGTTCAGGTGGAAGTCACTCTTCCAGCACAATCGGATAATTTCTCTGGACTCTGGCATGCCATTTAGCCGTCTTCCTCCCGCATGGCGTAGGCTACAAAATAAGGCACTTAGGGTGCGGATACTCTACTGCATAAAGTGACAAAATAGCGCACTTAGGGGTGGCGCATACCTACGTACGTAAATTAATGCAAACCTGGCCACCCCTCCCTCCCCCCTACCCACCTTCCCTTTTCTTTCTCTTGTACTCGTTAAAGTTACGTAAGTGTTCTAATAATGATGTTTCCTGCTACTAAGCTCAAAGTTATAAATAAGGGGAAGGGCGCCTCGGACTTGTCACGTATCACTTGTGCGACTGGATTTCTTTTTCTTCTTCTTGATGATCACAGGAGGGGGGCACTGGCTTTGCTGGTACTCGGTTGCGTGCTGGGGTCAAGAGAACGATGGAACTTGAAAGAATAGAAAAGTTATTAACTGTACCTGTTGCAATGGAAACCTATCAACATTTTTACATAACGTAATATAATCCTACATTAAGTAAATGTTTTTTTATGCTTATGTACGCAGTTTGTATACTTTGTCGGGGAAGGCGAGACGACGTCGCGCTCGATCGCCTTCTGCCTGTTCTGCGCTCGTTCGGCCGCCGTTTTCTTCACGGTTTGTAATCTTCTGGATCGCCAGATGTGGCCTGCTCTGAATCTTCTTCTTTTTCTTCTGTGGATGCTGATGCCCATTCCTAAAGCGCCCAGAGTCCTCCATACCTATCAGTTCAATAGAGAGAGAGTGAGCGGGCCTAGCACAGAATTCCTACTCCATTCAACATACCCGCATTTACATACTCTGACGAAGTGCTCAGACTTCTGGAGCACCTGTGGCTTTGCTGCTTTTCACAAATGCAACAACCTTTAAAACCTATTAGTACCTGTTCCGCCCCTCCTGGAGGCGTGGAGCCGGCTTCGCTGTTGGCTCCGGTCCGATTGCCGCCGGCTAGTCTTCCCTCCTTCTTCCTGCCGGTCCCTCCACCCCGCTGGTGGCGCTGCTCTTCGCTTGGGCAGAGTGCTTCACCGACTACTTCTGCTTGGTTCCCCGCCTCCCCTCCGGGCGACCGTGGAAACTCACCTTCTTTTCTTCAACAGCACCAGCTTGCGGTGAGCAGAACCGCGTTCCTTTGAGGACTGGCAGTTGCTGGCACTGGCTGGAGAACCTCCCGCGTGGTTTCAGCCTGATGGCCGCGGCGCGTCTGAAGTGCTGAGCTCCGCCACAACGCCTCGCCTCTCCACCTCCTTCCCCTTTCACAGTCCTTCTCCTCTGCGCTGGTGGTGTGTTTCCCTCTCACGCTCCTTTGCCCACTACAAACAACAACACCAACCCGGAACGAAGGCAGAGCTGCAAAATAACGATTGCTAGCTGCGAGGAAGGCGTGAGCAGGAAAACGGCCACTCAGCGCAGAAGGAGGAAGAGAAGGAAGGACGGTGCAGGAAGGTGCGGGCCAGGGGTGGCGTGGCAGGAGCTTCAAGCCGCTTAGACGTGCCGGAGCCATCAGCTGCGGCAACCACGCCGGAGGGTCGAGCGGAGTCCGCCGCCGCCAGTCCTCAAAGGAGAATGTCCGCCCCAGACTGTAAGCTGGTGCTGTTGAATAAAGAAGGTCAGCTCAGCGGTCGCCGGAGCTAGGCCTGTACCAAAAGCAGCTCGTTGGTGAAGCACCCCGCCCCAGCCAAGCAGCGTGACTAGCGGCTAGGGACCAAGAAGAAAAAGAAAAGGCTGACCGGCGGATTAACGAACTAACGGCGAAAACCGGCTCGATGCTCCAGGAGGGGCGGAACAGGTACCAGAGTTTAAAAAGTTGTTGCACTTCTCCGGGAAAGCAGCAAAGCCACAGGTACTTAGGAAGTTAGACACTTAGTAGGAGTACTAACGCGGTAGATGTCGAATGGAGTAGGAATTCGGCGCCGCGTTCCGTCTCCGCCTCTTCTTATTTAACCGGCCTCATCCTGTAGCCTACGCCATGCAAAGAAAACCGCTAAATGGCATGCCAAGTGCAAGAAATTATCCGATTGTGCTGGAAGAGTAACTTCCACCTGAACGTTGATTGTTACAATAATGATAACCATGATTTACGCCAAGTACTTAGCTTTTGCGCTCAAAGAAGAAACAGACTTATCAATCAGACGTAGACTGCAGTAAATGACACCTTTCGTTGGTTGCACTTGCGGTGCTGCGGACGCCGCACACGCAGAAACTAATTTGGGTAGACGGGATTTTACGACATCCACCGTAAACCTCCTACTGCTTTCCTCAACCGGGCACAAACACAATGGGTACGTATTTTGCACAGACAAACAATATTGCAAGAAGTCCGCGTTGGCAGCGTCCAACTCATTTCATATTCCAAACGAAGATGATCGCAAGAAATCGTGGGAGAGAACTTTTTACTCGCGTTACACGCATGACATACACGACACGACCGAGAAACAAATCTGAATGACACTCGCAATGAAAATGTCATGCCTACGTGATCAATCACGCTCAAATGCAGACGTTCTACCAACGATCAAAACACACCACACCGCTCAGGTGTGGCAGCCACAAAACCAACATTCAACACGTACTCCAGAGCTTCTAAACGTTCGCGTATGATTAAAGTGCACTACGGGTGCACATACCGCTGTTTATACCTACAGTGGTTGGAAATAACAACAAGTACGTACCTCTCCCATAAAAATAACGCACTTAGGGTGCGGATACCTTCTTACATAAAGTGGAAACAAATAACGCACTAAGGGTGCGGATACCTTACTGCATCAAGTGGTAACAAATAACGCACTTAGGGTGCGGATACCTTTCTACATAAAGTGGCAACAAAATAAGGCACTTAGGGTGCGGATACCTTACTGCATAAAGTGGCAACAAAATAGCGCACTTAGGGTGCGCATACCTACGTACGTAAAATCAACGCAAACCTGGCCACCCCTCCCTCCCCCTACCCACCTTCCCCTTTCTTTCTCCGTACTCGTTAAAGTTACGTAAGTGTTTTAGAATGCACTGTTTCCTGCTACTAAACTCAAAGTTATAAATAAGGGGAAGGTTGCACTTGTCACGTATCACTTGTGCGACTGGATCTTCTTTTTCTTCTTCTTGATGATCACAGGAGGGGGGGCACTGGCTTTGCTGGTACTCGGTTGCGTGCTGGGGTCAAGAGAACGATGGAACTTAAAAGAGAGTAAAAGTTATTACTGTACCCGTTGCACGAAAACCTATCAACATTTTTACATAACGTAAGATAATTTTACATTAAGTAAAATGTTTTTACGCTATGTACGCAGTTTGTATACTTTGTCGGGGAAGGCCAGACGAATGTTGTGCTTCATCGCCTCCGCCCGTTCCTGCGCTCGTTCGGCCGCCGTTTTCTTCACGGGTTTCTCGGGGACCTTCGGACCGCCAGACGTGGCCGCTCCGACCTTCTTCTTTTTCTTCGTGGATGCTGACGCCCATTCCTGAAAGTGCCCAGAGTCCTCCAATCTGATCAGTTCAATAGAGAGAGAGCGGAGCGGAACCTAGCACAGAATTCCTACTCCATTCAACATACCCGCATTTACATACTCCTACTAAGTGTCTAACTTCCTAAGTACCTGTGGCTTTGCTGCTTTTTACAAAATGCAACAACTTTTTAAACCTATTAGTACCTGTTCCGCCCCTCCTGGAGGCGTGGAGCCGGTTTTCGCCGTTGGTTTTGGTCCGATTGCCGCCGGTGAGCTCTTCTTTTTCTTCTTCTGCGGTCCCTCCACCCCGCTGGTGGCGCTGCTTCGCTTGGGGGCAGAGTGCTTCACCGACGACTTCTGCTTGGTCCCGCCTCCCTCCGGGCGACCGCTGGAGCTGACCTTCTTTTTCTTCAACAGCACCAGCTTGCGGTGAGCAGAACCGTGTTCCTTCTGAGGACTGGCAGTCGCGGACTTGGCTGGAGAACCCTCCGGCGTGGTTTCAGCTGATGGCTCCGGCGCGTTGTAAGCGGCTTGAAGCTCCTGCCACGCCACCCTAGCCCGCACCTTCCTGTCCGCATCCTCCTTCTCCTCTCTGCGCTGGTGGCGCCGTTCCCTCTCACGCTCCCTTCGCCACTTCTTCTGATCTTCCTTTCGCTGCGCGGCCATTTCCTTCGCGAATTCGGTGTCTTTCTTCTTCTTCTTCGCGGCCTGCTCCGTGGCTTCCTCCGCGTCTTTCTTCGCCTTCTCAGCCCTGATGTCGGCGAGGATCTGCTGGAACTGCTTCTGGTCTTCCGACTGCTTCTTGTCCCTCGCCTCTCTCATCCTGCGCACTTCGGCTTCCATTTCATGGACGCTCGCGGACATGGCCTTCCTCGTCTGCCGACTCTCCTTCAACCGTCGTCTCAGACGTTCCATGCTGGGTTCCTACACCAATTATTTTACATCAAGAGAGGATCTTTTACGTTATGTAGAAATACGTTAGCTTCTTCTCAACTAATATACTTATTTCTTCCTTTCGTACGTACAGATGAGCAGTAGTACTTACGGCGCACAAAGCGGCCAACTCCTGGTCCGGCTCGTCGTCGCTGCTGCCTTCGCCGTCGCCTTCTTCACCGCTCTCGCTGGACAGGTAGTCATCGTTGCTCACTCCGCCGATGACTTCCGATTTCTCCGTGCGCGGAGTGGATGGTTCGGACTCCTCCTCATCTTCTTCGTCCTCCTGTTCTTCCGCCCCGATGACTACATCCTCTTCCTCCTCCTCCTCCTCCTCGGGCTCGCGTTCCATGCCGCTGTCTCTTCCGCTTTTCGCCCGGCTACTCTTCGTCGGTTCCTTCTTCGTGGGAGGAGAGGGGGTCTCGGGTGGAGGCTGGCTCTTGAGGGTTTTGACCCGAAAATGAGTCTTCGGCAGCTGAAATTGTTCATAACTGTTATTACATGACGTAAATTTGGACTACTTTACGTAAAATTCAGGTAACAAATACAAGCTAATGTGCCTCGTACGTATGTACAGTAGTAAGGGTTTATTTCTGATCAATTGGATTTTCGCGTAAAATTAATGTGCATACGCCATCATTTCCTTTGCCAGCCTGCATCGTTGCACATTGACTTCACCTTGTACGTAGGGGAGGGGGGGGGGTTAAAAGTCCCGGCGTACGCATAGTACGACTTACCACTCGAGTCTTGAGCAGACGCATGAAAGTCTCCACGCGAACTGAAGAAGCGACGAACCGTTCGTCGCTCGCCTCAGAGTGCTTCTCCTCGGCCTCCGCGTTCGGATGGAAGACGTCCGTGGAGTAGCGCAACTGCCGGAACCGTCCGCCCAACTTGCGCAGAGCCATGGCCACTGATCCGTGCAGGACGTTGCGAAAGCGTTGGTAGAGACGAGGTGTGCCGGGCGTGGGGATGGAGGTATAGAACATCAGCGCGCCCAAGCGAGTCGGCTCGCTCACGAACCTGGGCAGCGGGTTCAGCAGCGCCTGAGGGATCCAGCCGTGCCGCATTCGAGACTTGTAGACTGTCCAGAGCTGCAAGATGTCGCTGCCCTGCTGCTGGATCTGAAGCAAAGGGGAGAACATCAGTCACCTCTTTAAAATAAAATTATTTTACATCAAGTACGTGATTTTAACGTCAACTAACTCACCTTGCTGGTGATACACAGATGGATGAATCTGCTGATGATGCGGATGGCCACTGCGACCTCCTCACTGTTGCGCGGCGGTCGATACACGAACGGTTTTCCGCCGACCAGTAGCTCGTCCTGGTGCAAGTACGCGCTCGTTGTGATCCTGTCGGCGCTGTAACCGTAGATGTCGTCGCCCAGTTCAACCGGGCTGTCCTCCTCCAACGTCCGCATCATTCCCTCATCCCAGGAGTGCTCCGCCGAATAGGTCGCCGGAACGTTCACGTCCAGCACCTGACGCGCTTCGGGATGATGAGGGCTGACGGTGAACTCCAGCTTGCGACGGGGTTGGCCGGCATCCCAGTACGGACGCGACATGCCGCTGCGCAGGTAGTTGAAAGGAAAGGCGACGCCAGTGGCGGTCACCTCCAAACGGCGCCGCTCCCCGTCGGACATGAGGTTGACCCTCGGGTTGTGTGACACCAGCATGTCCGTTCGCTTCGTGAGCATATCATCCGTCACCTCCCGCGGCTCAACCATCTACACAAACACAGGAGCAAACGATTTTCCTTCATTAAAATAACAAAGGTTTTCTTACAAAATGTAAAATTAATTTACAACATGTACCGAAAAGTTATAACTTCACCTTCCTTAATGCAAATTCACAATAGTAAAACATTAAAAATTTTTACCCCCGCGTTGCGCTTTCCGACCGCCGCTCCCTGTTTGAATGTTGCCGCGTTCGAGTACGGGATACGTCCGGAGGACCGCACCTTGATGATGCGTTCGGCGTCGGACGGACGATAGCTTCGACCCCTGAAGCGGACAACCGGTCCCGCCTTTCGTCCGGAGGCCGTAGATGCCATGTCGTACCCGTCATCGTCGTCGATCTCCGTGTCGTCCTCGCTTTCCTCGTCCTTCTCCTCATCCGACAATGGGCTCTGCAGCTCTTCCTCTTTCAGATCTTCCTCGTCCGGCTCAAAGAGCTGCTCAGTGGACTCCCTCTCGCCCTCTCCTTCTTCATCCTCTTCCTCCTCATCTTTCTCTCCATCGTTGTTGTCGCGAGGAGGATCTCCTCCTCCGCCGGACGCACCTCCTCCGGCAGCACCCCCCCCTCCGGGCTGTTTGTTGTTGCCGGCCTCGCCGTTGTCGCCATTGGAGTCGTCGCTGGAGTCGTCGCTCCCCGGCGGGTCACCACCGCCAGCGCCACCCTCGTTACCACTGGCCCCGTCGCCGCCAGCAGCACGTTTCTGCGTCATCATCGCCGCCCTGGGCGATATGTCTTAAAGAAATTAACAAATTTCATACTTCGTGTAAAAATGCAGTATATTGCGTAAAATTATAGAAGAAATCGCGTCATAGTTGGAGAAGAGATGCGTCGAACCTTTTTAACGGAAAACCGTCAGTGCATACAATACGTACATTTCGACGTACATAACGTTCGTACGTACATACGTACTGATACCAACACAAATTTAGTAAATGCCTGCTAAGGTACGACAACATGTGAATGGAGCAGCATTCATCTTACCCACGAAAGCAGAGAGGTCCTCGGCGATCGATCGCAAGTCCGACTTGGGGTCCAGCAGTTTCAGCCCCAGCGAGATACGCGTCGAAGAAGGCAGATAGGAACGTATCGCCTCAGTCATTTGCAGACCGAGCTCAGCGTCCCCTGGCGGTTTCTTCGGGATGTTGACAACAGAGGCCGAGCCAACCGTCAGCACGCACTTCTCCGGAGATGGTGTTTTTCCTAATAAAAAAAGAATTTCTTTGCACTGCGTTGCGAACAGGAAGGAAATTTTTTTCAATTTTACATCATTTGCTCAAACTTTACACGAAGTAATGAATTGTTCATTAAAATCACCTTTCTTCTGCTCATCCAAGAGTTCCGACGCTGCGATCATGGTGCGGAGGTTATCCTTGCTGAACCTACTGGCGTTCGGGTCCTGCTCGAGAGTGTTCAGTCGGTCGCGCAGAGCCTGAATGGTTTTCTCTTGCTGCTTCGCCGCTAAAACGACAAAATGTGGTCCATTCAGTCAAGCTGCATTCAAGCGTGTACTAGGTATTTCGTCCAGTTCTGTTGGAACTGTGACTACACGTGTGTTTTCTTTTCATGTGTGTGGAAAGCGTGGTGGGATTTTACCTCGTTCTTCCATCACATCTGGCGACCGATCTTCAATCGTCGTCCGCGGAATTTTCGCCGGCGTCACTGTCACGTCGACGGCGGGTAGCGTGTCTTGGCCCGTCTTTTCCTTCAACAGAAAAATCGGTTTGATTTTCCTTGCAACAGAAATTTCCACAAAAAAATCAATGTGCGAGTGAACCTATTTTTTCCTACACCAAGTAACTAACTTTAATTTTCATACCTTCCACATCAAACCGGACATGGTCGCCGTGTAGTTCAGAAGTCGAACGACCTTGTTGTAGTGGTGGCGGTTAAACACGAATGGAATTTCCCGCCTGGACGTGTAGCGTCCATCTTCTTTCATCCCCTCCGTGTAGGCGCGTCCGGCAAGCAAGGCAAGCTCCTTCTGTGCCTTCCGACTGAGCGATTTGGAAGTCCTCGGAGCTGTTTTCCCAGAACCACCAGGCTCGTCTCCTGGGTCAAAGTCGTCGTCCTGGATGTCATCATCGTCCGATTCTCCCGCCATGTCTTCGTCACCTTCGGCGGCGCCCGGCACGTTACCGGAGACCGAGTCTTCCCGGTGCTGAACGTGCCGTTTCTTCTGAGGGGGAGCCACCTGCTTCTGCGAATCGGTCAGCTGCAACCTGCGCCGCACCTTCCGCTCACCAGCCTTCTGAACTTCCTCCGGAGGAGTGCCCTCCTCCACCCACTTCTTCGTGCGCGCAGCTAAAGTAGGAAAAAATAATTTTACGCTTAGTAACAACTTTTTACATGAAGTAAGCCGTACGGTGTACAAAACGGGAGAGGTGTAATTACTTTTAGTAAACTTTTTCACCTGTCTCCAGCGTCGAGACTTCCGAGTTGAGGTCCGATTTGCGGAGAGTGCACGGTATCTGCATCACGTTGCCGGTGCTGATAACGGGTTGGATGGTGCTGACGGAGTCACCGCTCTCGCTGGGAGTCGGCGCGACCAGAGCAGGTGGTAAACCTTCAAAATTGCAATGATTATGCATTTCGAAGTCAATGAAATAGGCAGTAATGTATTTCATAGAACAGTGTTGCAGTTGTATGTTCATTCTTTCTGAAAAAGATTGTACATGTTACAAAATGGAGTAGGAAATCTTTTGTCCCTTTCGCAGGCTGACTTGACCATCAGTTACGCTTTGTGCGGTGGACACAAATTCCTCATTCTATTCGACGACCCCCTGCATTCTCGAATCTACGGCGTTGCGGCTGGAGTGGGCAGCGCAGTAGTCAGCTACCGCAGCGTTGATGACGTGCAGACCCCGAAGCTGTCTGGCGACATGCTCATCCAGGACGTCATTGGCCTTCCGGATTTCGAACCGACTGTCAGGCCTCAGCTTCTTGGTGGTGACGCTGTTGAGTTCGATCGCAAAAGTAATCCAGGGTTTAACATCTTCACTTCTTTGCGTCTTACTGTTCTATGAAATACAGTACTCCTCATTGACATTCGAAATGCATAGTCATGCAAATTTGAAGGTACCGCCTGCTCTGGTCGCGCCGAGCTCCGGCGAGAGCGGCTGGTTCCGGTCGGCGACCATCCAGACCCGTTCTGGGCACCGGCAGACGTGAGTGCAGGGATCGTCGTCTCCGATGCAACCAACTGGGAAGTCTCGACGCTGGAGACAGGTGAAAGAAGTTTCTCTAAATTAATTACACCTACCGTTTTGTACGCCGTACTCCTTTCTTCATGTAAAAAGTTGTTACTGAGCGTAAAATTGTTTTACCTACTCCAGCTGCGCAGCACGAGTCAGGTGGGTGGAGGGCACCCGGGAGGTTCCGAAGGCTGGGTGAGCCAAGATTGCGGCGCAGGTTGGGCTGGAAATTCAGAAGCAGAGTCCCCCCTCAGAGGAGGCACGTTCGGCGCGCCGGGAAGCTCCGGTCTCCCGGTAAGCCCTGCCGGGAGGCGGACAGATGGGGACCGGTGATGACATCCCAGGACGGACGACCTTGACCGGGGACCGGAGCCTGGTTAGGTAGGCGCTTCCGAAGGACTTCCCAAATCGGGCGTGGCGGCGGACCGGCGTTTCCGGACACTCGTCACGAATAGGAGTTTAAAGAAGCGGGACGCAACGCGGGGGGCGGAGGCGGAAATTGTATTCGTGGGGCGCCACCGCCTACAACAAGGTCGTTGGCACTACAGAAGCTTACACGCGCAGCCTCCGGTTTTGATGTGTAGTGAAGAGATTTGGGGGTTAACTTGTTTGGTGTTAAAAAAAATAGAGGTTCGCTCGCACGGTGATTTTTTTTTGTGGAAATTTCTGTTGCCCAGGAAAAATAACGATTTTTCTGTTGAAGGGCCGTACCCGCCGTCGACGTGCGCGTGAGCGCCGGGGCGAATACGACGGACGGCGGTTGGAATACGGGGTGCGCAGATGTGATGGAAGAGAGAACGACGGGAAAACCCACCACGTTTCCGCACGTGGAGGGAGACGGGCGCGCTGTGTAGCGTCATCAGACCGAAACTGGACGAAAGTCGCCCTCGGTACACGCTTAGAAAAATGCAGCTTGAGCTGAATGGGAGCCCCCCCAGCATTTGTCGGTTTAGCGGCGGACAGCAAGGAGAATCCCGTAGTCTACGCCGCGCGACGCGAACGCCGGTAGGCCTCGCGAGACGTCTCCGCCGCCCATGATCGCAGCGTCGGAACTTTTCGATGACGGAGAAAAAAGGTGATTTTTAATAAACAATTACATTACTTCGTTTAAAGTCCAGCAAATATGAGAGGTGGAAAAAATTCCTTCCGAGCAGTCCAAAGAAATTTCTTTTTTATTCCAGAAAAAACACCATTCAAAAAAAGTCGTGCTGGGCGCGGTTGGCTCCGGCCTCTGATCTCAACATCCCGAGAACCGCAGGGGACATGAGCTGGGTCTGAAATGACTGAGGCGATACGTTACTATAGTTTTATTCGACGATCTCGCTGTGGCTAAACTCCTGAACCCCAAGTGGGACTTAGATCAATCGCCAACACCTTCTGCTTGGTCGGGGGTAGGATGAAATGTGTCGCTCACATGTTGTCGTACCTTAGCAGGCGTTTATTGAAATTTATCTTCGTATCAGTTGGTATGTACGGTACGAACGTTATGCTACGTCAAATTATGTTGCAAATACACTAGACGGTTTTCGTTAAAAAAGTTTCGACGCATCTCCCTTCTCCAACTATGAGGATCATTCTCTATAATTTTACACAATATACTGCATTTTTACACGAAGTATGAAATTTGTAATAATCTCTTTAAGAACATATCGCCCAGGGGCAGCAATAAGGAGACGCAGAAACATGTTGCTGGCGGCGACGCGGCCATGCGGTGAGCGAGAGGGTGGCGCTGGCAGTGGGTGACACCGCCCGGGGAGCAGACAACTCCAGCGACGACTGCCAATGGCGACGCGGCGAGGCGGGACGAGCCCCCGGGGGGGGTGCTGCCGGAGGGAGGTGTGCAGGGCGAGAGGAGGAGATCCTCCTAGCGCCAACAACAATGGAGAGAAAGATGAGGAGGAAGAGG
>JASAMW010004510.1:0-112118 GCA_030247985.1 Epsilonema sp. ZAB3_2
CCGTTCTACAACGAACGCTGATATCGACGTTAACGCAGATATCGACGTTCGACGCAGATATCGACGTTCAACGCAGATATCGACGATCGATGATATATCGACGTTCAACGCAGATATCGACGTTCAACGCAGATATCGACGTTCGTCACGCAGATATCATCGACGTTCGACGCAGATATTGTCAGCGATCGCAGAAACAAATATAAACATCGATGGAAAACTGATGCAAAATATGTATGTACGTTAGAGCCAAACAACATCATCATCGGTGCCGGCGTCATTATTGGAGAAAAATACAGATTTACGTAGATTTCCATAATCTATGTCGAACGTCGATACCTGCGCTCAACGTAATCTTGATATCTGCGTTGAATGTTTAAATCTGCGTTGAAATGTTGATATCTGGGCGTCTGAATGTTGATATCTGCGTCTGAACGTCGATATCTGCGTTGAACGTCGATATCTGCGTTGACAGCGTTCGTTGTGAACGGGCCATCAACCGAACATACGTTGCACTGAAAAAGTGTAATACAGAGGGGCCAGCTCGCGACCACATACTTCGTCTTGCACAACCAGTCAATCAACAAGAAGAACGAATAACATTTGCGACCCAGAATTGGTGGCTTTGCCCATCTATACCCCTGGCCGCAACGTACCAACTGCTGCGACGACACATTTTCTTGCCTTGTAGATACGTTCGGCAGTGCTGAGGACTGCTCTGCCCAGATGCAGAGGTCTCCTCAAGCAGCAGCGCTCTCTGCCATCCCTTGTAGATCCCGAAGCAGCTTTCCCAAGCTGGAATAGCCCACCACCAGTTCCTCCGTGTCTAGTGTCAGCATTTTGAAGCCGGCTCGATTGAGCAAAGCTGTCACATCCTCCACCTGGTTCAACAACATTACGCGACGGTAGCTACACCTGTATACTGTATATTACTGTGATTAGGTATTTCTCTACAGCACTAGTGCATATTGACGGGTTGCGCTTAGCGAAAGTACGTGGTCGCGAGGAGCCCCTCCGTATTTCATTTTTTAGTGTACATTCAAATCGGCAGAGAACAATGTCAGAACGCAGAGGAAAAGAAGAGAGCGAAGAAAAAAGCTAATTTTCTCTTGTCTTCTTCCTCGTGGCTCTTCCGAGGGTTCGCTCGCCCACTCTTCCGCTGCGTTCCGAGTTCCGACGTCGCTCTCTGCCGATCGCAAGTTACACTGAAATAATGTAATACGAAGGGGTCACCTCGCACTTTCGCAAGCGCAACTCGTCAATATTTTTGCTCATACCAAAAATACATACTTGGGCGTAGGGGAAGAATGGAGCACACAGTGTAAACGAAGGAGGCAATCCCCGACTCATATTCGACCCGGGTGCGTAAAACCCATTATAATGGGGGAATCTAAAGCATGCCACCCACAAATAAACAATCTCGTAGCGCGTAAACGGTCTTCTGTTGCTTGTCGGCGTGATTGTTCGCATGTGTGGATGGCGTGCTTTAGATTCCCCATTTTAATGGGTCGAATATGAGTCAGGGATTGCCTCCTTCATTTAGACTGCGTGGTCCATTCTTCCCCTAAGCCCAATTATATATTTTTGCTAATACCTTTACGAATGGCGACACGTGTGGTGCGAGTCCACCCTTGAGCTGCTGTTCGGCCAGCTGCAGACTGACTCGCAGCTCGTGCAGAGTGTCTCCGCCGAGCATGGCAGCCATGAGGGCGCCGTCTGGACGCAGACACGCGAAACAGCGACGGAAGAAAGCCGGCAGATCGTTGATCCAGTGAGCGGAGCAGCTGGACAAGAGTAAATCCACCGACTCCGTCGCCAGTGGTACCAGCTCTTCGTCTGCTACCAATCTGCAACGGTTTTAAAGTGATATCAAGAACTATAAAATTGCCAAAGGGAAAACTCTTTTCGTGGCGTTGCGCATGACAGCAGCGTGCGGGATTTTCCGTTGTAGATGAAGGCACTGCTATGCCTAAAAGAGCAAATTGTCGATGCCCGTTATGTGCATGCTTTTGTCTTCACACTTGCAATGCCTGCATCTGCAACCTGGGTATGACATTGTTCCCGTTTCGTGCACGAAGCCACCACGCCACACTGCTTCCCTCGTTCTTCTTTTTCTGCAAAGACAATTTGATAGAGAGAGTGAGTGCAAACCAGAATAAGAAACCCCACCGATCCGTCGGCACTTCTCGAGAGCCGCGAGCTCTCTTCACCATTTCTTCGCTCATATCCAGCAGAGTCAGACAGCCCAGATTTCTCCTTGAACAAATGCGGCGCCCGTGCCCATCCGCGCCCACTCCCGGCCCCGGGCTGCGTGTATCGTAGCCCTGTCCGCCGTCGCCGCCTATCTCGTCCTTCGTGCCCGCCGTCGTCTGCGTCCGCTTGCGACCGCCCATCTCGCTGTTTCGCTTCGTCTCCGGTCATACGTTGTAGGGGCGGCGCTAGTGGCCGCTTTCTATCTTCAGACAAAAAGAAAAGCACGGAATCATTTTGGATGGGGTGGCCCGAATTGCGCCGCATATTATTACGTATTCTTGTAGCTACAAGTTCCGCATGCACTCTTCAACCTGTCGAATCAAAATGTTATAACATCCCCTGCTGGTGCAAAGTATTTCGTGACGCCTCTGCGCTGTTTCTTGCAGGTATCACCTGAAGCTGCCATTAGCCAAGGGGAGGCCAAGGAGTACAAGATAGCCGTACCTGCTTCCCAACTGGAGAACATCATCCAAGGCCTGAGTACGGTGAAGCAGCAGCTGGATTCGGTTGCCGGCGCCAAAAAGCCAAGTCCAGCGTCGCCTTCGGCATGAGTTGGCCTGCTCTGTTGTACTGCCGTTGCCTTTTATACTACTGTCGTCGTCAGTTCCGTCTTAAAGATAGAAAGCTGGCCACTGCAGCTGCCGCCTCCTACAACGTATTTGACCGTGAGACGAAGCGGAAACAGCGAGATTGGGCTGGTCGCAAGTCGGTTACTGCAGACGACGCTTGTGGCTACTTGAAGGACGAGATAGGCTGGCGACTGGCGGACAGGGTCTACGATATCACGCAGTTCTTTCCGGTGGCCGTGGAGTTGGGCTGCGGATTGGGTCACGTGGCGCCGCATTTGTTCAAGGAGAATCTGGGCTGTCTGACTCTGCTGGATATGAGCGAAGAAATGGTGAAGAGAGCTCGCGGCTCTCGAGAAGTGCCGACGGATCGGTGAGCTTTCTATTCTGGTTCACACTCACTCTCTCTATCAAATTGTCTTGCAGAAAGAAGAACGAGGGAAGCAGTGTGGCGTGGTGGCTTCGTGCACGAAACGGGAACAATGTCATACCCAGGTTGCAGATGCAGGCATTGCAAGTGTGAGACAAAAGCATGCACATAACGGGCATCGACAATTTGCTCTTTTAGCATAGCAGTGCCTTCATCTACAACGGAAAATCCCGCACGCTGCTGTCATGCGCAACGCCACGAAAAGAGTTTTCCCTTTGGCAATTTTATAGTTCTTGATATCACTTTAAAACCGTTGCAGATTGGTAGCAGACGAAGAGCTGGTACCACTGGCGACGGAGTCGGTGGATTTACTCTTGTCCAGCTGCTCCGCTCACTGGATCAACGATCTGCCGGCTTTCTTCCGTCGCTGTTTCGCGTGTCTGCGTCCAGACGGCGCCCTCATGGCTGCCATGCTCGGCGGAGACACTCTGCACGAGCTGCGAGTCAGTCTGCAGCTGGCCGAACAGCAGCTCAAGGGTGGACTCGCACCACACGTGTCGCCATTCGTAAAGGTATTAGCAAAAATATATAATTGGGCTTAGGGGAAGAATGGACCACGCAGTCTAAATGAAGGAGGCAATCCCTGACTCATATTCGACCCATTGAATCTAAACCACGCCATCCACACACACAAACAATCACGCCGACAAGCAACAGAAGATCGTTTACGCGCTACGAGATTGTTTGTGCGTGGATGGCGTGCTTTAGATTCCTCCATCTTAATGGGTTTTACGGAACCCATTGTAATGGGTCGAATACGAGTCAGGGATTGCCTCCTTCGTTTACACTGTGTGCTCCATTCTTCCCCTACGCCAAGTATGTATTTTTGGTATTAGCAATAATATTGACGAGTTGCGCTTGCGAAAGTGCGAGGTGACCCCTTCGTATTACATTATTTCAGTGTAACTTGCGATCGGCAGAGAGCGACGTCGGAACTCGGAACGCAGCGGAAGAGTGGGCGAGCGAACCCTCGGAAGAGCCACGAGGAAGAAGACAAGAGAAAATTAGCTTTTTTCTTCGCTCTCTTCTTTTCCTCTGCGTTCTGACATTGTTCTCTGCCGATTTGAATGTACACTAAAAAATGAAATACGGAGGGGCTCCTCGCGACCACGTACTTTCGCTAAGCGCAACCCGTCAATATGCACTAGTGCTGTAGAGAAATACCTAATCACAGTAATATACAGTATACAGGTGTAGCTACCGTCGCGTAATGTTGTTGAACCAGGTGGAGGATGTGACAGCTTTGCTCAATCGAGCCGGCTTCAAAATGCTGACACTAGACACGGAGGAACTGGTGGTGGGCTATTCCAGCTTGGGAAAGCTGCTTCGGGATCTACAAGGGATGGCAGAGAGCGCTGCTGCTTGGAGGAGACCTCTGCATCTGGGCAGAGCAGTCCTCAGCACTGCCGAACGCATCTACAAGGCAAGAAAATGTGTCGTCGCAGCAGTTGGTACGTTGCGGCCAGGGGTATAGATGGGCAAAGCCACCAATTCTGGGTCGCAAATGTTATTCGTTCTTCTTGTCTATTGACTGGTTGTGCAAGGCGAAGTATGTGGTCGCGAGCTGGCCCCTCTGTATTACACTTTTTCAGTGCAACGTATGTTCGGTTGATGGCCCGTTCACAACGAACGCTGTCAACGCAGATATCGACGTTCAACGCAGATATCGACGTTCAACGCAGATATCGACGTTCGACGCAGATATCGACGTTCGACGCAGATATCGACGTTCAACGCAGATATCGACGTTCGACGCAGATATCGACGTTCGACGTAGATTATGGAAATCTACGTAAATCTGTATTTTTCTCCAATAATAACGCCGGCATAGATGATGATGTTGTTTGGTACGTACGTACGTATTTCCATCAAGTTTTCGTCGATGTTTGCTACTTTTTTCTGCGATCGCTAATATCTGCGTCGAACGTCGATGATATCTGCGTCGAACGTCGATATCTGCGTTGAACGTCGATATCTGCGTTGAACGTCGATATCTGCGTCGAACGTCGATATCTGCGTTGAACGTCGATATCTGCGTCGAACGTCGATATCTGCGTTGACGTCGATATCAGCGTTCGTTGTGAACGGGCCATCAGAGCGACGTCGGTAAGCAACAGAAAGTGAGCGAGCGAAGAAGAAAAGCAAATTTTCTCTTGTCTTCTTCGTTGAGGCTTTCCTTGTCTTCTGTTTCCTTTCTTTTCTTCTTCACTCGCGCCTTGTCCGCAACGTTCCGACGTCGCTCTACCGATCAAAT
Organism: Epsilonema sp. ZAB3_2; assembly: GCA_030247985.1. Taxonomy (NCBI): domain Eukaryota; kingdom Metazoa; phylum Nematoda; class Chromadorea; order Desmodorida; family Epsilonematidae; genus Epsilonema; species Epsilonema sp. ZAB3_2. The sequence goes on from JASAMW010004510.1 coordinate 5,504, forward strand.
TTGCACTGAAAAGTGCAATACGGAGGGGTAGCTCACGACCCCGCGCACTTTGCTTAGCGCAACCCGTCAATACTCTTGTGGGAGGGGGGTGTCATATTCTTGATGTATGCCACAGGATATTTGCCACCGCCCTGCGAATGGAATAAAATACGGAGTACGTAATAAAACAGTTGTGCACGCTTGAACTGCAGGAGAGATTCAAACGGGATGACAGCGACTATCCGGCTACTTTTGAAATCATCTACATGATCGGATGGAAGCCCGGTCCCCACATGTCCAAGCCGGCCGTTCGCGGTTCAGCTACAGTGTCTTTCAAGGATTTGGAGCGTATCACCACAGATAGTAGCAGTACTACGACACAGCCCACTGCCTCATAGAACAAGTCGGATTAGGCCTATATGTATGCTACTATAGAGGGGTCAGCTCGCGACCGCATACTGTACTCTCGCTTTTAGTGCAACCTAAATGGTGAATATACTGTACATACAAGGTTGGCTATGCGTACTGCATACGTATGGCAATAGCGTCTGAGGCCAATAGTGTACGTAAACTAAGGCGAGTTAGCCAATCTGTCCACGGACCGGCACCTGGTGGTGTGCCTAAAAGTCTACAGCTAGCGGGTTCGATTCCCGTTCGGTCCTATTTCTCTTCCTCTTTTCGGGGCCCGGCTATCGCCATACGGAACGCGGCACGTCACATTATTTTGACAGTAAAAAGTTTTGCTGGTTTGAGTTTTGGTCAGGTGGGATGCCTAATTGTTGCCGTCCAAGTTCGCCGAGCCGCGTTGGCTTGTTAAAATAGTGTTGAGCCTATTTCGGTTGGATTATGTGATGTGTGTGTTTTAGTTGCTAATCTGCATGCTTTTTGCTGGATCTCGTATTCTGGAAAGAGTAGGAACCAGAGCAGCTTGATCTGTTGCTTTGTCTGATGAGAAACCATGGCTACTGGTGACCAAGACACTGGTGTGGAGTTGGCCACATCTCAGCTGCAAAACAGTTCAACGCAGTCAGCTTCCATCGCTCATCTTCCTCTCGAAGTGCTGCGCAAGATCATATCCTATGTTCGTGTGAGTGGAGCTAGAGAAGCGAGCAGACTGGAGCGAGTCAACAAGGCGTTCAGACAGTTTGCTTGGCAAGGCATAGAGGAGATGAAGTGTTCTGATGGAGACGGGCCCTGTACTATTTGGATTGGGAGCGAGTGGAAGTACTTTGAAGAAAGCAAAGACGGCTTCATGGTGTCGATTGCTGCTTTTTGGGCCAAGGCGGTCAATCTTCAGCAGCTCGAAATTGGGTTTGTGCATGGCAGAATCGCGGAGCTCGTAATGGCCAAACTTCTGCAGCTGATGGAGATGGAGCCGCGGGCTATCATGAAAATTGTGTTCAATGGGGAGGGCTTACACGGGTTTGAGCTGGCCTTTTTCGCTTCATCTTCAGGGCCCTTCATCAACTCATGCAAAGATCGTTTGCGCAGCATTGTTTTCAATAAAGTAGACGTGAACGAGGAAGATGCCAGCTGCAATAGTGCTCGGTGCTGCCGACTACTGACGAATTACTTGGCCGGATGCGATCACCTGGAAGAGCTCTGTCTTCCTATGCGCTTGAAGGAGTCCAGTTTCTTCGCAGGAAAGAGCCAGCTCAAGCGCTTCAAGTGTTTCACGTCCAGCTGGGACGCAGCCGATTGGGAGATTTTGCTCGAAGGATTGACTGAGTTGCAGCAAGCAAAAGATGAAGCTGCTGCTAAGAGAAGCCAGCCATCTCCTTCGCTCCATCTGGAGCTGAGTGTTAGCAGAAGCGCTTTTAGGAGCTTCATAGAAACTGTGGCTTCTATTGACGAGAGTTCACTTTCACTGCCACTGATCACCCAGTTTCAATTCAGCTCCATTTCGTCGCCGACGTTAAGCAGTGGAGTTGGGCTTGCTCTTCGAAAGTTTTGGCACCTTCTGCCCAATGTGGAACTCATCCATGTCAACCGTATTGGCAATGCAGAATCAGGCACGGTGGCACGCAGCTTTATGGAAGATTTTGAACGAAGGAACGAAGTTGCACATATGGAGCTGGTTATTACTGCCCGTTGGCTGCCTAAGCGCTATCGATATTTCAAACGCTATCTTACTTACTTGCGAGCCGAAGTTGGTCGTGTGCCAGTGGTGGATCGAATTGAGGAACTGGAGCGCCTTCAACGTGGTGCTTTGGTGCTGAAGTTTCAGAGTGGCAACGCGGAGGTGGGTTATTATTTAAACAGCGTTGGTAGGTAATGGAGAAATGTAGCCGCTTATCGCAATGGAGAGAAAATTGATTTACGAACAGCTTCTTCATGATGGGAGGTGGACCAGGTTTTGTAACAGCTTCTTCATGATGGGAGGTGGACCAGGTTTTGTGTGTCAAGTGGAAATCGAGACCAGAACGGTGTGTATTTCATTTCGGTTTGTGTTAAGAGACGTTTTCTGTAAGGATTGAGAGTAGCCTGTAGTATAGGCGGAAGGGGGGTACTTTTTGTGAATCGAGATAATATGCCTATCGGATTCCCCATCAAAAACTGCATATGTTGATGAAGTTTTAGGAAAAAATTTGTTCAGGCATCATCGAGATATTCATGGGTAAAGGTGGGCAGGTCGCATTTTTGCCGTTTTTCAACGTTTTTAGCCATATTTCAGCAGCCGCAGGGCTTAGAGGGCTACAATTTGGTACACACATACATCCCATAGGGACCCAAGTCTGGACCAATTTTGAGCCCAATCGGCCACCTGTGTGGCGAGATATAGCGTCACAAAGTGCATTTCTGTATATTTTTCACCTGTTGCAAATTTAGTTTTTTGAATACCACGGCGCGAATACATGCCCTGCACGGGGTAAAATTTTGACAGCAAGTAGAGAAGGGTTAGGCCTAAAAACTTTAGTACTACCGCAAAAAATCTCTATAATTGGAATTGGGACTACAGTCCTCTCGAATAGTGAAAAATACAGCAAAAATTTTCCCGCCTTTTTTATTTTTCAAGATAAATGAGCAATACCACTGAAACTTTTTCCTTGTAAGTAGCCTATCTTATGTAGAATTTGATGTAGATTTCAAAAATAAAATTGTTTTTCCCAAAAAATTTAACCCTTACCCTAAATTCACAAAAATATACTACTTTTGCAAAATTATATGCAAGGGGTTAAATTTGTTGGGAAAAAACAATTTTATTTTTGAAATCTACATCAAATTCTACATAAGATAGGCTACTTACGAGGAAAAAATTTCAGTGGTATTGCTCATTTATCTTGAAAAATAAAAAAGGCGGGAAAATTTTTGCTGTATTTTTCACTATTCGAGAGGACTGTAGTCCCAATTCCAATTATAGAGATTTTTTGCGGTAGTACTAAAGTTTTTAGGCCTAACCCTTCTCTACTTGCTGTCAAAATTTTACCCCGTGCAGGGCATGTATTCGCGCCGTGGTATTCAAAAAACTAAATTTGCAACAGGTGCAAAATATACAGAAATGCACTTTGTGACGCTATATCTCGCCACACAGGTGGCCGATTGGGCTCAAAATTGGTCCAGACTTGGGTCCCTATGGGATGTATGTGTGTACCAAATTGTAGCCCTCTAAGCCCTGCGGTTGCTGAAATATGGCTAAAAACGTTGAAAAACGGCAAAAATGCGACCTGCCCACCTTTACCCATCAATATCTCGATGATGCCTGAACAAATTTTTTCCTCAAACTTCATCTACATATGCAGTTTTTGATGGGGAATCCGATAGGCATATTATCTCGATTTACAAAAAGTACCCCCCTTCCACGTACTGTGCAACCGCTACAGAAAACCTTTCTTAAGTACAGTACGTTACGTACCTACATTACGTGGTTGGTAATCCTCATTGCTAGATAAGAACAATAAAAAGTTTGTTGGTTTGAACGGCACTATTCGTTGTAGGCTATAGGCTATACTGTATTCTGCTCCCAATTAGTGTTTAGTCGTTCTTCTAGGCTTCTGCAATTGTGCAGGCAAAATTTCAGCCCTGTAGTCCCTCTACCAAGGAAGTTATGAAAGCTCAAACTTTCGGACAAAAAATTACGTCTTTTACGGGGGCAAAACTTAACCTCCTCCATAATCTCAGAGGCCGCCTGGCCGCATACACCCCTTGCGGCCACCCCGTGGACTTAGCCGCCCATAGTCGTGGGGTGGCCGCGGCAATCAACAATGAAGGCGTGAGGGTATGTATTACAATTACATACAATTTCTATGATCAAGGAATTTCCACCACAGTAATAGTCAGCAGCACTCAACAGTCAAGTAATGTGTAACGTACAGTACTGCACGAAGGAATCCACAAAGATCATCGGCATCTTTCAGAAGTATTTAGAAAAATAAACAAAAAAGAAACAAACTTAATAGAAAATACCAAAAAAAAAAAAAAAAAACCAAAAATTTTAAATACCACAAAAAGAAAAAAAAAAAAATCAAAATAAAAAAAAAAAAAAAAAAAAAAAAAAAAAAAAAAATGAAAAAATTTATAAAAAATAAAAAATAGAAAAAAAAAAAATAAAAAAAAAAAAAAATTAAAAAAAAAAAAAAAACAAAAAACACCCCCCCCAACAAAAAACAAAAAAAAAAAAAAAAAAAAATAAAAAAAAAAAAACAAAAAAAAAAAAAAAAAAAAAACAAAAAAAAAAAAAAAAAAAAAAAAAAAAAAAAAAAAAAACAAAAAACCCACCCCAGGCAGACATGCAGGAGAGAAAATACCACAAGCACACACTTACAGAAAACGTCTCTTAAATATCCTTCATTGGTTAGATTACCACTATGTAGATTGTAGTTTATGCGCGAACAAATCTGAACCAAATTTCGAGTTCGAGTATGTACTGTATACGTACATACGTAGGTATACTGTATACGTACAAGGTAGGTAACGTTTCGTTCAGATGTTGCTAATGAAGATCAAGACAATCTACATAATGTGCGTACGTCCCATATGTGCGTACGTCCCATATGGGACAGTACACGCATAATCCGCTGAGATAATAACGTACAAAGGAAGTAACTTGAACACACTACTGAGGGTTATTGTTTTGAAATACAAACGTGTACATTCGATACAACATATCATGAAATGTAGGCGCGAGCACCTTTTGCACTGACCATAAAAGTATACAGGCTAAATTAGTTACTTTGTGTTACAAAATTTTCAGGATGAACTGAACGCACAGTACCCGCAATATTACAAGAAGCGCGGCAACAACAGATTTAGAAAATTAGTTGAAAATTTACGGCAGATAAAACAGTTCCAAGTATTGGTAACCCTCACCCAATAATAAATATCCAGCAAACTTCGAAAATACCAGGTCAGCAGCGCTAGCATAGTAAACACATATCGAAACAATAATAAATAGTAGTAAGAAAACACGAGTACTGTACTGCAGAGCATAATCACAGTGCAAAACAGCGCTGACAACCTTCCTGCTCATTGGTAGCCTTTTAAAAAGTATCCACTGCGCATCATTCCGACCACAAGCTCAACAGATAGCGTGAGATATTCCTGTGAAATAGTCGCACATCATAGCATAAATAACGTCATCATAGAATACATTAGAGAGAACACAATCACGCGCCACCAATTTTGTTATCACGAATATCACAACGATATCATAGGAACCCTATGTACACACATCTGACCTGCATAGACCACTTCCGACTCCAGATAAAATCGAATTACCTTGTAGAGCCCACACCTACTTATACATTACCCCGACTCCGTCCACTTTGCGCGGATTCGATATACAACTTTATCTGCACAAAAAGCAGTCATTCACAGATAGAGACCGCAGTCAGTTCTTGAGGCGATGACTTGCAAGCTATGACATGAACAAATGAGTTAGTGAAAAGCCTCTCGCACATACTACTGTACGTACACAACACCAATGCTCACGCGAGGATTGTCGTATTCTTCTAACATTCATGCAATCTTGCTGGCTCGATGATAGCGTAGCAAATTCTTCACCTCTTCAGATATGATAGTGCGGTATAATTCGGGCTAGCTGGGGTAATTTGGGTCGCCCCTACCTTATTGATTTACGAAGGGAAAATGAACAATTACCAGCAAATGTACATACAACCACCAGACAGCAGACAGCAGAGCGCACAGGGGTCGCTTTGATAACAGATAAAGCAGGATGGGGTGGCCCGAAATAGTCCGCTCCTAGCCCCAATTACCCCGCACTATCATAAACAACGTTTTGTACTTGCTCGGACGATTGTAGACAACCAGAAGCATACTGTTATAGTAGGTAGGTACCTCATGTCATCCTTTCCAACTACTTGAGCTTCGTCTGTGCAGCAGGACTGCTGTTCAGATTGGCAGCTGCTCGATGCTTGGGACTGCCGCTCTTTCCTCCCAGTCCTCCGTTCACTTCCGTCCCATGTAGGGCTCCTGCTCCTCCTAGGGACGCGGATTTCTTCATAGCGTTCGATGCAACAGCCGGGGGGTGTCTGCCCGTCACACCCGTTGTTCTCTTTGTTCCTCCCGCCGCCGCAGAGGAGTTTGCGTTAGTCACAGCGTTGAAGTTATTATTGCCGTTGGGCTGTTTCGATGCCGCCACCGCCTTCTTTCCTGCCGCTGCTGCCATCGTCGTCGTACCAGTAGCACCAGTTGACGGAGTAGCTGCCTTTCCCGTGGAGGCGGGACCGCGCGGTTTGGGAGGCGGCGTCTTGTTCGGCGTCGGCGCCGCTTTCACCGAACTTCGTCGCTTAGTCGTCGTCGTCGTCGTCGTCGTCGTGGGGTTGGGAGCAGTCGTAGTAGAAGCCGCAGGCTGCTCCTTCTCTTTATCCTTGGGGGAAGCAACGGCGGTTGAAGCAGAATCGTTGGGCGCAGGGGAAGAAGACGAAGGGGGATGGTGGGCAGCTGGGGCTGAGGAGGCGGTGGTCGGATTGTTGTGCCGACTTGCGCTCGGAGCTTTCGCGGTCGACGTTTCAGCCGTAGTGGTGGTGGCGGTTGTTGCGGAAGACGGTGGCTGATGCTGCTTAGCCGCGTCCTGTTTGCTCTTGCCGACTGAAGTAGCAGTAGAAGCTTCCGTCTTCTCTTTCGCTTTCGAAGCCGCCGCCGCCGCCGCTCTCCCCACGGACACGACGGTGTGGGCGGAGGAGCTGGAGGCAGAAGAAGAGGGCCTTCCTTCCTCCCCCTCCTCCTTCCTCTCTTCTTGTACCAGTGTTGGTGGCGGAGGAAAGGAGGGCGCGGTGGCGCAGCTGGATGAGGCGACGGCAGACGTGTCCACTTCCTCCGGACTCCGATCTGCAGTCGGGGTTCGATTCTCGTCCGCTTCCCTCTCTTTCATCTGAAAGAATAACCACACGACCTGTATGTATATGTATTACACAGGACAGTACGATATTACGTACGTACGTTAGCTTCACAGTAAAGTTGTCTCACTAAAATGCTGCGAGGTGAGGCAACTCTACAGCACATAATATGCAAAGGTGGGGTAAAATGTCAGGTGTCCATGTTCCAAGGGTACGGTCACTCTATGTCTGGTTGCAAAGAAACTTGTACTTGATTAGGCACGGCGAATATGCATCACTCCCTCAACCCTCAAGTTATTGTAGTTATCTACTAGAGAATATATGGAGGCAAATGAGGCAAGAGATCGCAGTATTTCACTGCGCTGCCTCATTATTATGCATGCAACCACGTTTGACGATTGTAGCCTACATACGTATCACGACAAAAGAGAACAATTGCGCCTCAAAGTTACTAGCGACAGTGCGTGCAAATGACAGGAAGCGAGCCTATCATTAGCTGTCTGCCAACGCAACATTTTTACGAGCCCTTCTCCTTGTGTCCTCATTACTCCATCCGACTCTTCCTGCGACATGCATGCATCATGATCTTGCATAACATATTGTATGTAGATCATAGTATTACATACATTCAACTTCCCTCCAAACAAAACCGCCTTCTTTTAGCTTCAGCTTCTGTGGCCATTTCAGCTTGTGTATGTACATACTGTATGTAGGCTAGATACTGTTACTCGTATGTTCATAGAGGAATGTCTTCTGCTATCGATTTTCAGCACAAGGCACAACCTCCAATCAAGCTCAACGACAACGTAACAACAATAAGCAACATCCAATCAAATGCCGCCTCCTCTGTCTTTACGTGCCAAAAGCTTGATTTTATTCATACCCTCCTCTATAATGTAGGCCTATACATTGCCTCCATTCAATCGTAACCACCTCCAAACCATCCTTTCGCATTTACGGAAAAGCATTTTTGCCTATTTCGCTTGCTTTCCTCTGATAACATCCTAAGAAAAAGACACTTCCCCTCTAGTGCGTAAAAATTTAGCTACTTCTCCATTCGACCATGTCATGTAAGTAGGTACTATGCACAAGACGAAAAGCAATTACTGTGCTGCTTGCGTATGTACGTACAAGATGCACATCCTCCAATCCTATCACAAAGCCTTATCTAGAGCTAATTGTTTTAGTTACCACTACCAGAAGCGCTAGCACAGCCAAGAAGAGCCGCGACAAATGGCCTGCGAACGTATGAAAAGTACATACGTAATACACAAAACACACTTCATACTTACGCCGTCGTACGTACGTACGCACGTATTTTGTCTGCGCCATTACACAACTTTCGAAGAAAATTATCCTTCCCGTAAAATTACACCCAGCAGCAGGTCCGAAAGGCAGAGAGTCGGCAAAAAACAAACAGGCGCAAAAGTGTAACTCAGTAACTGTTGCTCTTTCTTTCGCAAAAGATGCAGCAGCTGCAAGTCAACTAAAATGCCAACACATAACACATCTTCGCCCAAGAGGTAATAACGTCTCCGGAATAAGAGAGTAAGTAAGAGTAGAAGTGCGAGTAGGAGAGCGCAGTCTGCTTGCTTACTGTATATTCGCAGGACATGTGAGGAGCCTCAACACCTACATACATACGTGCAATCACATGGTGTGCCTTGCCACGTAGGTAGGTATCATGTATAGCAGATAAAGTAGCAACGAGACAGGCAAAGAAGCATCGCCTTTCCCTTGTGAGGTGATATGAAATGAATGTCTATACGTAGAACTTACCCCGACCATGGTGCTGACGGTGGAGAGTGAGTGGCCGGAGGCGTGTAGCACCTGGCGCAGACCCCAGTTCTCGAGACGCAGGCGCGCCATCTCCTCCTGATCGCGTCTGGACGCCTCCTCGCCGATCTGCAGGCACCGGTCCAACACCCGACCGAACTCGTGGCATCGCTGCAAATCCCCGCCGCCGCACCCAAACTCCGTCTTCTCATTCTACAAACAAAGAACAACACGCTCTATCCCCCGTGTGGACGCTGGCCGAGAAACACGCTTGGTTAGGGAGGCACGCACATCTGCTTCGGGCCTCTCTCTACCCATGCTATACAGTGTACTGTACATGTACGTACTCACGTAACACTACCGTGACGTGCCGCGTTCCGTGGCGATAGCCGGGCCCTGAAAAGGGGGAGAGAAACACGACCGAACGGGAATCGAACCCGTTACCCTCGGACACAGCTGCGGACTTAGGCAACCCCACCAGGGACCGGTCCGGGGACTTTTGGCTAAACTCGCCTTACATACCTAGAACTGGTTTACGGACACTACTACTAGCCTCGGACGCTATTGCCATACGTACGCAGTACGTAACACTACTATAGTCTGGCCACTACATAGTTCGCCATGGAACTCAAGTCGTTTTACGCAACTTTCTGTCCATGCATGCTTCACGTACTCCTACTGCAGGCGTAGGCTACATGAAAACTGCGCAGTACGAGCTAAGTTCCAGGAGCTTACCGAGTTGTCCGTGCATGCGGCTGAGGACAGAGCTTTCTCCAGGAGAGATTGAAACTTGGTCAAGTGCATGACGCGAACCATCTGTTCTCGATACCGCTGCATGATCAGTTCCAGAGCTGCCTGGTGCTCCTCCAACGCCAGCTTCAACTGACGATTCTCTTCTTGCAGCAGTCTGCAACAGACAACTGTTGCTGTGGAATTTATTGACATTGCAACTACTGAACATACTCATCAGTATGTACATACAGTAAAGTTCCCTCAACCGTGCACCCTATAATAAGTCCACTTCGGTCCCCACGCGGAAAAGACAGACACGCACGGCCCGCGCCTGTTCAAAACTTGGGAATAACGATTCTTCGCAAGGGAACGGCAACAACAACGCACGCGCAGACGCCGTTTTCCTTTCTCGGCGCGTGGGGGCCGAATCACGACTCTTCACAGCGTAAGCCGCTTTACAGGTAGGCCTATACAGCAATTCGCCGCTATTCCCAATTTGCTGTGGAATCTCAATGTTGCCTTGCGTCGCCTCTTCGATTGGAGAAAAGAAGAGACAGTAATGTCGCGTTCAGATAAGCGACGCACGTCCACCGTACGTCCATTCGACGCACGCCCAAATAAACCCCGCAATAGGGAAATAAACAGCGTGCGATGTCCATGATGTTGCGGTGCGTTTCTCGCTTTTCGGACAAACGCCGAACGTACATGGACGTAATGTTGGACGAACGCAGCGCGGCATATCCGAACGCGGCACAAAGCAAAAGATAGGGTACTGTGGGGTAAACCCGGACACGGGGGGTAAACCCTGACACCTAGTATATCTCAGCAACCATACGATCGATTGAGACAAGTATTCTACCAATCGATTCCTTGAACTCTCCTCTCTCAAATGAGCTACCATGTTCATCATGTGATGAAGCGGCAAGTTCAGAAAAGCTCAGGTGTCCGGGTTTACCCCATAGTACCCTACTATCTACTGGTTCACCTGATTTGTCGATTCTCTTGCTGCAAACTGTGTACAAGCGCCACACGGGGCTTATGATGTGAAGTGTCATTCAGTTCACTCAGATCTTCTTGATACTATAACAAAAAAGGGAAACGAAACAGTCCACACATTAGACATCGGCACACTTGGGCATAACCATGCCCAAATTTCACAGCAACACCACTGTATGTACAGGGTGTCCCATAATAAACTCCGGGGCTTTCCGCGGTAATAACTCTCGAGCTATAGCTCAGATTTTAATGCAGTTTTTTGCATTATGTAGCCAAGGCTTCAACTTAGAGGCAGGCAAAATTTCATGATTCTACTTCAATTAGAACTGGTCCAAAACAGCTACATTCTCTAGCCCCCAATTTCTATGGACTTTTGCCCCAAATAAACAAATTTTGGCACAATTTCTGGCATAGTTACTATCAACCCCTGCCAAATTTGCTCTAAGTGGTTCATAGCAATCCACTTGGCAAGAGAACTTGACGCGTGGACGTCAGTTCAAAGTCTGGAAGCGTAAATACAAATTTGGATTATCTTAACCGATACTGAATATGCCTGCCAACTCCATTCATTGGTGATCACGCGTGAGCACGAAAAAACGAAGCTCCATTACTGAAGGTGATCATGCGTGAGCACTTATGAGCACCTGAGCTCATAAAAGTTGACCGAAGTGCTCACGTGTGATCACCTTCAGTAATGGAGCTTCTTTCTTTCGTGCTCACGCGTGATCACCAATGAATGGAGTTGGCAGGCATATTCAGTATCGGTTAAAACCGCAATTCTACAGTACTGAGGGAAAACCTGCAAAAACGGAACCAACACTTTGAAGGCCAATAAAACCATAACCAATGAAGCTACGCAGATGAAATTTTGCATGTATCTAAGTTGAAGCCTTGGCTACATCATAGAAAAACCGCATTGAAATCTGAGCTAACCCGAGAGTTATAAGCGCGGAAACCCCCGGAGTTTATTATGGGACACCCTGTAAATCTACGACCAAGAAAGTCTTGAAAATTGATGACTGTATTACCAATGACAGCCTCTCTACTACAAACAACCCGTCACGACCCTCATGCCGCATTCAGATTAGCGACGAACGTCCACAGAAATCATGGACAGCCACGGACTTTTTCGAACTTACGTCGAACGTACGTACATACGTCTGCAGTCTGAACGCGGCATCATGTACTAACTGTTGCTCTGCTCTCACCTCTTTCATACAGCTAATTTTCTCGCTGAGAGATTGAGCTTGTCCTACCATTCCGTCCGCCGACTTCTCTCTGTCGTGCAATCGAGTCACAAGGCAGCGTGCCTCGGAAAATACTTGAGCTAATGATGTCGCCATCACTTCGTAGGGTCCTCGGCTTCCCTTTCACACAAACCAAGACCGGATGATCGCAGACAGAATGTCGAGTCGATTTACTTTTCGTCCGTCACTCCTCTGCGATTACATCGTTCTCTGCGATTCAGCAGCATCTGAGAAATGAAAATGATCCACACTGGCTGGTGTGTATGTGGCGTGATATGCGGGTCTGGCTAAAAGGCTGACGTTGACGCTGACGCGGTGACTAAAAGGCTGACGCCAGCTGACGCTGACGGTTACAATTCTGAACAAAAAATGCAAACGGTGCACAAATTTTTTCCAGATAATTGCGTCAGCGTCAGCATTTTAGCCTGGAATAAAGGACATTCAAGTTACATTGAAGACTATTGATCACAAAGAGGTTAGTTAGCAATCAAGTAAACATTTCTGAAATAGGAAAACAGGAAAAATAAACAAGCAGCAGTCATAAAAAATTCACAAAAATTGACATCAGCCGACACTGGCATAGTGACCATTTATGAAAGGTTTCTAATGATGCAGCCAGCTAGCTGCATCCTTGGAAACACTTCATTGACAAAAATGGCAAACAGGAAGAATTTGCTCAACTAAGCCTAAGCCTATGCCTAAGCCTGCTGCTTGTTCATTTTTCCTGTTTTTCTACTGCAGAACTGTTTACTTGCTTGCTAACTAACCTCTTTGTGATCTGTAGTCTTCAATTTACTTGATTGGCAATCATTCCGGGCTAAAATGCTGACGCTGACGCAATTTTTAGAAAAAAAATTTTGCACTGTTTGCATTTTTTGTTCAGAATTGTTATCGTCAGCGTCAGCTGGCGTCAGCCTTTTAGTCACTGCGTCAGCGTCAGCGTCAACGTCAGCCTTTTAGCCAGACCCGTGATATGCTCACTGCGCCGCTCGCTTCGGTTCCGCTACGCTTCCCCATGGACAGCTAAATTACTAAAGGATTTGTTTATTCAGCTGTCCATGGCTCCGCTCGTTCATTTCCTAAAGGTGGACAGGGGCACGTGCCCGCACTCGCCCTGAACCTTTGCGTTGTCTTTCTTTACTCACTTGACTCAACTGTGATAACAATAAAGTAACAATGACGAAGACAGCATTTCGTTCGGACATGTAAGCATCACAGAGCCCAAATTATTGCTACTACTTGTTTCATCCTGTTCTTCAGTGTGTTGAAGAGCGCTTCTCTGGAAATGCACCTTAGGTACCTTTTTATTGTCCAATTTTCCAAACATATTGAGCCTTCCGCATTACATTGCTGACCAGTTTGCAATTTAATCCCTCCTGTATGCTGAGATACGGCTGCTGGTAGGCCCAATTTTCCCCCCACTTGCCCGCCACTTTTTTCAAAAATTCTTAGCATCATTCTACTCCATTTTCTTCGCAGATTTCGGTTTGGGGCATGCCCCTTCGATATTTTGATGAATATGGCGTGATATAGCCCAAAACGCGGTAATTTTGGCTAATTTGATCATTTTCGTCAATTTTTATGGTGTTTTCATCAAAATATCGAAGGGGCATGCCACAAACCGAAATCTGCGAAGAAAATGGAGTAGAACGATGCTAAGAATTTTTGAAAAAAGTGGCGGGCAAGTGGGGGGAAAATTGGGCCTACCAGCAGCCGTATCTCAGCATACAGGAGGGGTTAAATTGCAAACTGGTCAGCAATGTAATGCGGAAGTCCCAATATGTTTGGAAAATGGCTGCTGGACCATAAAAAGGTACCTCTAAGGTGCATTTCCAGTGAGCGCTCTTCAACACACTGAAGAACAGGATGAAACAAGTAGTAATAAATATGACCTCCTTTATCGATATTCAACTGTCTTCTTTTCAGTTGATTGACTCCGACGGTGGAAAAGGAGACGCGTGTCTCCTTGTTCCGGCATTGTTTTCGCTGGTCAGTGCAGGAACTGTCACCACCTCCGGCAAGTACTCTAGCAGCTGTTGCTGTAGAAACAGCGTCTGTCACAAGGTTCTCGGTCTTAAAGCAAAAACCTTTGGTTTCTACCATTACCCTGTACTTGGTTTCCTGCATGACGGAAAAGACAGCTCAAACACCTTACCGTAGCAACGGAAATGAAATTTTCCTTTCACCTGACGTTTAATGGAGGCCGTTGGAGTAATTATTGAATATCCGCTCGTTTTCCAAAGTTTCTGTTCGGCTTCTGCTCGATATTTTCGGCAGATCTGCAGATACAACTCATTCATCGCATCTTCCTGTGATGAGCTGAATTCTCGCCCAAGCAGTGCTCCATTAGCCCGGTGCACGTGCACCTGGACCCGATTCTTGTCAAAGTAGATTTCCGGCGAAGCTCTCTCAGCCATAGCGAGCGAATGCTCTCGGTTTTCTCACCCGCGTTCAAAAGAAGCAACCGCCTTTGAGGCATACAAACTCAACAAATGACGCATGGACAACGAAACCACAAACTCCTTGATCTATGGAAATTTACTCGGGCAAAGAAGGGACTTGTGTTCAGCAATTTGCATATAATTATTGTTCGTCGTACGCGTCGGTGCATTGAACATTTTCACCTGGTCTTGTACTAACATACTTCCGTACATGTACTGTACTGTATGATGTATGTTAGTCAATAAATGCAGACGGCAGGTTCGTGAAGTTGTTGTGTTGCGGCAGAGTCGCGGAAGAAAACATCAGATACAAAACAAACAGCTACATCGAAGGAATATGGCACGATCGGGATCCTTCCTCATGGCCGCTAGTGTGCTGCTGGCTGCGGTTGTCGTCGCTTCCATGCTTTCTTCAGCTTGGAGTCAAAAGTAAGAAGGAAAGAATGAACCCTTGCATTCGGTGCCCTTGCAGTACCGTATTTTTGGGTGTAATGGGGCTATACAAAAATCGGGAGGTCTGATGGGAGCTAAGCATATAGGCATAGTAGCATGGTGTAGGAGTAGCTATAGCTTGCTTATGACCAGCTTACATAGGTACAGTAGGTTAGGTACCTTCCAGTACATGGGGGTTATGCACCAGGGGATATACACAGGACAAAATTTGTTTTGCTAATGGGGTTATAGGCTTTTCAATTGACCGTAACTCCCGTTTTAAGCAGCAGAAAAAGATGGGATCTAGCTCATCTGAATTCGTAATTCTAGAGCTATATTGTGGTATGTTTGCTAATTCTGTACATCTTTCCGTTCGGGAGCTAGAGCAAGTCCCGTAAACCACCTCAAAAAAGAGTTTGGCCAAACTGTGGTTTGGCGATTTTCTAGGTAGCACAGCTAATTGACGGATAGGGATAACTGGGATGAAACGAGTTTAGTAAGACTGTGAAAGAGGAGAATAATGACCAGGAATCTCTCTCCCAATGGGCCAAACCATTTGAGATTAGATTTTTGCACTTTGAAGAGCTTTTTTGACCAAAATGCTCAAAACGAACCAAAAGAGTGGCATTGCAGTGTGACAGTTCAGCATGAAGAGTGAAAATGTCAATAAAGAGCACTCATTCATGCAAAAGGTGACACCATAGAAAAAAGATGAGGAAATGACAGGGTATTAGTGAACAGCGCACATATTATGCCACATTGTCTTTGTCTGAAGCAAGAAATAATCAGCCAAACAGGAAATTGATTGGCATTCAGTTTTGGCCAAACTCATTTTCGAGGTGGTTTACGGGAATCGTGCTAACTCCCGAACGGTAAAGCTTACAGAATTGGCAAACACATCAAAATATAGCTCTTGAATTGGGCTTTCAGATGAGCTAGGTTCCATCATTTTCTGCCGCTTAAAACTAGAGTTATGGTTAATTGAATGTTGTGCAAATTTAGTTTGGACACCCTGTTCAATGGGGGACATACACCCAAAAATACGGTACTACACACTAAACAGACAATACATACATACATACATACATACATACATACATACATACATACATACATACATACATACATACATACATACATACATACGTACGTACGTGTACGTACGTACATACATACATACATACATACATACATACATACATACATACATACATACATACATACATACATACATACCCTACATGAAAGGGATCCGTTGGAATCCTTTGTTTGTGTTGCAGTTCCTTTGGACGAGGAAGGGGTGGACCGCCTCCTGTTCCAACTGACGATCAGCTGATGATACCGAGGGAAATTCGTGACCGAATCAATGTACTTTATAGAGGGATCTAGCGGCGGGGGGATATTTCGTACACGCAACCCCCCACCCCAACCACAACCAAAAAAAAAACAAAACACAACAAAAAAACACCCCCCCCCCAAAACCCCCCCCCATTTCACAGCACCTTCATATATCCACAGTACAGTATCAGTACAGTCCTTATAAAATTTCCTCTCCATGACATCAGGAGCCAATTTTGCGATATGTATCACACGCGTCCACCCTTTTACTTTTAGGAGAATTGCGCCGGTCGAGGTCGATGTGTGCCATCGAGAGGACAAGGAGCTCGAGCTCGCAGGATCAAGTCAAGCGCCGGCAGAGCCAAAGAGAAGACGCTGCGCAAGAAGATGCGAGGCGGCGGCGACGAAAGAGCGGCACGTCAAGAGCGCGATCGTCTGGATCGAAAGATCAAGCAGACCAAAGAGGCAGCGCTGGAAATCTTGGGCATTCGCAGCGATTTGGTATATGTACAAACATTCAATCCGTACATATTTCTACTTACTAGGTAGGTACTATGAAATCGTAAGCACAGCACAGCGACAGCACTGTGCGTGTACACATCTGGTGCATCAGGTGTGGTACTGTGCTGATAGGACAATATGATAGGACGAAATCGTCGCTACCTGTTCTTGCCACGATATCGATGAGTACTGATAGTCGATGTCGGTGTGTGTAATTTCTTCTGTAGGTGGAGGTAGTGGATGACGGAGTATTCGAGGAGGACTTTCTACTGCCGGAGCCGGTGATGGACGCTGTGATTCGGCGAGGAGCGAGAAGCAGGGGCAATCGCGGCCGCGGAGGTGGGCGGAATTCGGGTGGCGGTAGTCGACGACGAGGGCGACGATCCGCGGCCTTCTTCGAAAACTTATCCCAGTACCAGTGGCGTGGCTCTGACCTTCCGATCAAGTACAAGATCTCCAACGATTTTTGTAAGTCGCACGTTTGAAAACCAACTGCTCCGCCAGAATACTCGGACGGTGCTTGGACGAATTCATACTGTAAACTCCGGTCCCCGGGGTCGGGTTTAACTGCAATTTTTCTAAATTTTAGCGTCAGGAGAAGCCAACATTATTGAAAGCGCTGTGAATAAGATCAGAGCTGCCGTCCCTTGCCTCAGTTTTAGTCGTGTAGCATCCGGTGCCTCAGTTTCCGGACCTCGCATCGAATTCGAAAAATTCCCAAATCCTACTCCTGGACTGTAAGTACCTTCTGTGTACGTATATACTTTGAAAATGCCCTTCAGCATCCTGATCCACTGGACTGTGTGAGAAGGTGTACCTATGTATACCACTTTAAAACTACTTGCTTGCTATGCAATGTACATAATAATAACAGATATTTTGCTTTAGCTGTGGTTTGGGTACTGTGGGCAAAGTTGAAGTGAACGACATTTTCCTCAACTTCGACTCCCGATCTTGCAATGACGTATGAGTGAGCTCGCTTTGTTTTGATGACACAAGGCGAAATCAGACAGTAGGCCAATTAGGTATACTAAACATTCAAAATAGTATTTCGTCGGTCTTGTCCGTGGAAGCAAAAGGAGCGAAAAGAGGCTGGAGCAGCCGGCGTCGTCCTCACGCGAGACGGACCAGCTCGGTGCGACGAGTAAATTAGCCTGTCTGATTTCGACTAGTGCGAGGTGAAATACCGTAAACCTCAGCGCTTTGTTCGTACATGGAGAATTATGCAGCTTGGTTTCTCCTTAGATGGAAGGCCGGGCGATTCACGAGATAATGCAC
This sequence comes from Epsilonema sp. ZAB3_2, assembly GCA_030247985.1. Lineage (NCBI taxonomy): Eukaryota > Metazoa > Nematoda > Chromadorea > Desmodorida > Epsilonematidae > Epsilonema > Epsilonema sp. ZAB3_2. Next base: position 23,519 of record JASAMW010004510.1, read on the forward strand.
GCGCTGGGCGTGGTGCACCATCACAATCGACTGGATCGCGACAAGCATCTCACCATCAACTGGCAAAATGTGGACGAATCAGCTTTGGCAGCATTCGGCTACTCTGAGTGGACCGTGTTCACCAGCTACGGCACTGCCTTCTCCCCGAGATCCATCATGCACTATCCTGCTTTCGTACGTACATGTACTGTACATGTATGTGCTCAACAAAAACCTTGAATATGTCGAGTCAATTTTCACGTGCAGCAAGCACTACTAAGAGGTAGTATAATTTCCTTTCTTTGCAGATAGGTGCCAAGAACATCAATCAGCCGACCATGCAGCCAAAATCCGCAAGTGTGGCGGTATCTGAGTTGGGACAGCGTCGATTTATGCATGCAACCGATGTGGACCTCTTGAAACGCACCTACTGCTGCCGTAAGCAAAATTACGAGTAACTCTTGCACATTTGCTTTGGTTCTGACTCAACATAATGTGGTACATTATTATTTTTAGCCTCTAGTTGCGACGATGATCATGTTGTATGCGGCTACTGGGTCAACGAAGGATTCTGCTCCAGTGGCAGTGTATACCAAGGGTGGATGCAGCAGAATTGCAGAAAAAGCTGCCAAGTTTGCCGTTGTGGTTGAAAGCCAGTGCCTTTATTGATGAAATGAGTGATTGAGTAGTCGATCGATAATAGTCGTCCTTAGTTATGTATTTTTGATTGCTAACAAGGTTGCAGTAATTTTCAAGAGTGAGAATTTTCAAAATTGCAATTGCTTTTAGAAGTACTTTTGGCCTACTTTACTTTCGATTCAATTCTGTACAATATTACACGTCACATTCCGCACTGCAAGAAAAATTGCGGTCCGGTCGGACGTTCTGCTCTGTACCGTCGATCAGACGCGACATTTTCACATGAATGCCTCTGGTTGTCTTAGCATTTTTTTCATAGTCCAATGTTGAATACTTTCGTCGCCTTGTTTGTCGCATGTTGTGACCGGAATCGTGAATGGACGTTTCTACCTTGATCGGAGTACTAAATTTCCTAGTAGGGAAGGCAAACTTTCGCTTATTCGGCTCCACCGGCGACGCTTCTCCAGATGAAATTGCAGCTGCTGTAGAAATCATCTTCGAAAGAACGCTTTGTACGCTTTTACTCCAGCTCTGTTTGATGGTCGCCACTTGAGCTGCCAGTAGACGATAGTGCTTGGCGCTCATCCAGTAATACAAAAGCGGATTCCACACGGTGCTTGTGAGAGCGACAACGTGCGATGTCATGGCAAGAAAGAGACGGCGACCCTTCAGGAAAGGCAGAGTTATTTCGAAGTCTCGAAGGAGGTTGAGCGCAGTGAGCGGGAGCCAGCAGACAACGAACAAGCCGACCATCAACAGCAGGGTTCGCATCACCTGCATCTTCATTTTGTATGGGGCGCGCGCCACCTTTGCAGCCTTCGAGCTGCGATGCCTCATCTGTCTCGTCATCATCAGATCAGTTTGCACCTTCCGAAATATGACAATGTAGCTGGCAGTCATGATGACCCACGGAATGGCGAACTGAACAGCAATAAGCAACACTCCGTACATTTGCTTTCGCTCCATCCTACTCCACCCGGACTCCAAACAGAAACGACCGCACAGACTGGAGTGCAAAGGTTTCAGCTCACTGGCCAACCAGCTAGGTAACGCTAGAGCCAAAGAGAAGTTCCAGAGAAGCGTGACGGCTAGCCACGCTTGACCAACGCTTATTCCGCTGCTCCGGTGCAAGTTAATGATGTTTTGACATCGGTCCAGAGCTATGCTAACCAGGGTGAAGCTTATGGCCAGCACACTGGACACCTGGAGAGCATATACATATACAGACCGAGAATACGTGAACGTGAATACGAGAATACAGACCGAGAATACGTTACGTGAGTACTATACCTAGCACAGAGAATGCGAGTTTACTTGCGATGTCATGGCGTACCTGTAGTGTTGGCGTCAACTTGCAAAAAAGCCAGCCGAATTGCCATTCTTTCTTGAGCAGGTAGAAGAGTGTGGCTGGTATGTTACTGAGGCAGAGAATGATATCCCCCGCGCATAAATTGAAGAGGAAAATGTTATCTGGAAGGCTAGCAACTTTCTTCTTCGACGTTACAATGGCCCAACAAACACTTCCATTTGCTACGAGACAACAGAGAATGATAACAGCGTAGACTGTGGAGAATAAAAGTTGTACTGCGAATTGGTTGCTCCAATCGCGGTTGTTCTGAATCAAGAAGGATCGTAGTGGCATGCATTTCGTCGTACTATTCAGGCCATGCATGATTTATCTGGCGTCCAGTAAATGAACTGTTGTCCTCTAGCTGCCACAGGGAGACAAGTAGCAGAAAATTGTTAAAGGGGGGATTTGGCGGGAAAGTTTGTATGGGGAGGCAAATTTCAAATTTTTAACTTTTGAAAGCACCTACCTATGTAAAATCGCATCCTCTTTTGATCTAACCCCCCCCCCCCCCCATTCTGGAGTCGATTTTCCCTCTGTGAAGCGGCGCCCCAGTTAGAAAGCTCGAAACAGGCCAAAGTGTTCCGAAATCACCTTCCTAACTTGGGCGCCGCTTCACAGAGACAAAATCGACTCCAGAATGTGGGGTTAGATCGAAAGAGGATGCAATTTTACGTCTGATAGGCCCCTCAAAAGTGAAAAATATGAAACTGGCCCTTTCCGTACTAAATTCCCGCCAGATCCCCCCCTTTAAAACTGATTCTCGGCAAAACGCCTTTTTTAGTAATTAGTGTTGAATGAAACCAACTCCTACAGTGCACGACAGCGCTGCTTGATTAATTAAACGGCAAATGCAGAAAAGGTTTCCTCATAGTGAAGGCGAGGATCGATTTTTCAAATTTCCTCCGTTGAACCTATGCAGTTTTGCATGCTGAATCAATCTGACCCACCTGTCTCGGCGCGATATTGCATCCTCCCAGAGAAAACCCAGTTGCAAAGGACGTTTTGCAATAAATTGCGCGAAAACGTTGCGAAACACGCTTTACAAGTGGGTTTTCTCTGCGAGGAAGCAAAATCGCGTCGAGACAGGTGGGTGGGTAGGATCGATTCAGCATGTAAAACTGCATAGGTTCACCGAAGGAAATTATTTGAAAAATTGATCCTCGCCTTCACTGTGGGAAATCTTTGCCACATGCCCTTAAAGAAAGAGTTAGCCCTAAATGTAAAAGTATACGTGCGACTTTGAGAAGCCGACTGCTGGGCGGTACTTTTTTCATGCCTTACATTGGATAAGAGTGAGCTAATCAAACGCCCGTGAATAGTACGTACAGTAAAAAAGTGGCAGATGGCAGTGAAGTGAATCGACAAAAGAATAAGGAACAATAATGGTACTGAGAATCACCCTACTTGAATATTCTTTCAGGTACGCTACAATTATTTATTAGCCACTGTAGTTCTACATATTCATATTCACCTCATCATGACGCAATCTATAGGTGTTCCAGATAGCATGTAACAGTACAGCAGGGTGTCAGGGTATCGTAATTACTTTTTTCTTTTCACTGCAAAACTGGCCCGTGGGGAACTACATATTTGGGTCTAATCCTGTTGCATTGACCATAATCTCGTAGAGGTGTCCACTGTACGTATGAGACGTATGTAGGTACATTTCCTAGATACGGTGTCCAACCAAATCAGGAACTCTAATCGAGAAGATTGAATCAAGATTATGCACATAACCTAAACGAGAAGCACTGAACGAACATACTAATATGTATACATATGTATGTCATGTAGAAGGCCTATGTTTATCTTTTCGTGCGCCTTTCATCCATTGCTTTCTGGCAATGTGTCAAATTGTCACTTTTTTCCAAGAATTTGCATAATACAAGACAGTGTACGTGTACTTGGCTTGGCCTCGGCGTGTGAGCGGGTACAATTTTGAATAGACCCCTCCGCCATCATCGCACGAATCTCATCGCAGTGGGCTTACTGTAATAATTCGTGTATAACCCCATGGCGTTATAATTATACGAGAGGGGATTAACACGAGTGCACTTATCAAAAGTGGGGCTATAGCTCCTTCTTTTTTGTCTCGATAATTTAGGCTTGTTACATTTGAAGCTTGTTGAGTGGCAAAATGCAGGGAAAATCGCATTTTTAGTCCGTTATAATTCACAGGTTACATTTCTATGGCGTGGCAGAGATGCAACAAAATTGCTTGACAAGGCAATTACAGCTTCTTGTTTTTGTCGCCGATTTGGGGGGATTGGTTGTTTACATACGAGGAGGTTATACACGAGGGGGCTACACACGAGTCATTCATTTCTGTATTTTTGAGCTGCTAGACGATTCGTGTTCTACAACCAAAATATTCTCTTGTCATAACCAATATCGCTTGAACTTTCTGCGACAGGTAATCCGATTCATCATGGTCCTGTTGCTGTTCTTGACTGGTTGCTGCTGCTTCTTTCTTCTTTTTCCACCGTCCATCGTATTGGGTCAAGAAAGGAGCAGGTAAATTCAAAACGATCAGCGCATAGTACACCACTGACCTGTAAAGTCTGTGCTTTTTGCCTTTTTAGCAGTGGTGAAGGAGCGATTTCTGATCTTGGAGCGCCACCTCCACCGCCAGATGAATTGTTCATGCTTCCAATGGCCGTCAGGGACAGCATCAATGTAAATGCAAGGATGCTGCAACTTTTTCCAAGGCTTGGAAAGTTGCAGCAGCCTTAGCCTTTGCTTTGCATGTCAAGCCATGGACACGCCGAGCGTACACCCAGATGTCTTTGATGTGAAAATGGCCAAAAATGTGCTTGCTTTGGTGTAATGTGCCAGGGTCGATGTGAACGGAGCCGTTGCGTGCCATCGGCGGCGGTCAAAGCTCGAGCTCGAGGACGAAAGTCCAGTGCCAGATCTGCCCGAGAGAAAAGCCGAGGCAAACGTCGCGGAAGACCCTTTCGATTCTCGTCTGCGCAACTGACGGAGGAAGATGGAGTGGATGAGAAAATACGACAGACGAAACTGGCCGCTCTGGAGAGACTTGGCATCAACAGCGACAATGTATGTGCTTACGTTGGTGCATACTGCATACAACGTTGAATGTAGTACAGTACATTTTACCCCGATAGTTTGTTAGCTACGTACTGAATGTAGGGTACTACACCATGGAGTCCTGGTAGTACTAAACTAGGTAGCGGGAGTCTCAAATCGGGTTGGCGTGAAAGTGTTATGCTTGCTGATATTGAATTTCGCTGTAATTTCACAAAATAGGTATTTTCCAGGCATAAAGAGCTGCAGCAAACAACAGCAAAAAATCACGGGTCAACGAGTATACGTATCTAATCTACCTACAGTATTTGCTTGCGCAAGAACCTATTTGGGACATCAACTAGCTAAACATTACTACGAACGAATCATGTTTCACCACAGCTTTTTCCTGCAGATTGAAGTGGTTGACGATGGGGTGCTGGGCTTCGACTATCTGCTTCCTGACACTGTGATGGATGTGCTGATAGAGAAGGGAGAAGAGGCGAAGGCGAAAAGAGGCCGAGGAAGGGGCTCCGATCGTGGTCGTGGAAGAGGTCGCGGCAGGGGCAAGAGAGCTGCTGCATTCTTCGGCGACGAGAAGCTCAGAGCCTTCAAATGGACTCAGTTCCCCATCGAGTACCAGATCGCAACTGAGTTCTGTAAGAATGTCGTTTACAGGGTGCCCAGACAAATACGCATATATCGATTTATGGGCCGGCATTCTCATTTTTGGAGTTTTTTAGTCGTTATCTACGTACCTTTCGAAGAGACAGAAAACTTGGGAGTTACGCCGGTCGTACATTTACAAACCATAACTGACAAAATAAACTGATGTTTCAGCCTCCAGTGAAACAGCTGCAATAAACAGTGCCATGCAGAAACTTCAGCGATCCGTGTCCTGTATCTCTTTCCGTCAAGTTAGCAGCCGAACGCAGATCACGGAACCTCACATCGAGTTTGAAAAATTCCCCAACCCTGACGACGGCCTGTAAGCAGTACGCAACGCACAGTACAAAACAGTACGTACGTACATGTATACATACATACTTTCTGTATAGGTACTTATGTATGTACGCATACAATGTGGTTCTGAAGTGCCAACGGTTTACGTTCGTATTTCTTGCAGGTGTGGCTTGGCTACAATAGGCAAAGTGGAAGTGAATGACATCTTCCTCAACTTCGGCTCACCCAGTTGCACTGATGTGAGATCCTCGATACGTTTTGTGTGTATGTACTGGTCGGAGAAGGGAAATCAAAATGGGGGTTAAGGGTAATACATGAGCGGCGATAGTTTTTATATCTTCCTGCCTGCTTTGTGCATCTCCAGCTTAGCTTTGCAGATGGAAGGGCGTATTATTCACGAGGTTCTGCATGTGCTCGGCGTGGTTCACCATCAAAATCGATTGGATCGCGACAAAGGCGTGAGCATCCTCTGGGAAAATGTTCAACCGCATGCGGTGGACATCTTCGAATACTCGGCCCCAGAAGTCTTCAGCAGCTACGGCAGTCCATACTCTGCCCGATCCATCATGCACTATCCTGCATTCGTAAGTGGCGTGAAAGGGATAGTGCGGGATAATTTGGGCCAGGGGAAATTTGAGCCACCCCTGCTTTGTTTTCGTTAGCGGAGACAGCCGACGGGTGATTAGGGAACTATTTGTATGTATTCTTCCAGATAAATTAGTTACAGTAACGTTAACGTGCCAGGATCCATTGTGATAAGGACACATACTGCTTCAAACCGTTTCAACAGAACATAAGGATCTAGTGGCCCAAATTTACTCTTGGCCCGAATTACTATCCTGCGGCATTGCCCTGTAGTCTAAGAACTGTGTTTTGCTGTCAAGATTGGAGCCGTAGATCTTCGCCGACCTTCGATGACACCCAAAGATCGCAATGTGGCAGTGTCGGAGTTGGGACAGCGCAAAGTTCTGCAGCCATCAGACGCAGACCTCCTGCAACGTGCCTACTGCTGTCGTAAGCCTTTCCATCTTTTCATGACTCACCCACGTCTTGACTCACTGTTTACATTGAGATATCTTTGAATATGGTCTACTTAGGCCTTTTCTGCTGGAATTATTTTAGCTGCTGGATGCAGTGATGTAACTGTTCTATGTGGTGTATGGGCTGATGTGCAAGGATTTTGCGAGTCGGATGTGTACGGTAGCTGGATGAAGGCCAACTGCAAGGTCAGCTGCAACGTCTGCAAGTGTCCCTAATGGACGGACATCGCGTCGGAGAAGGTTTATCCTATACCTCACCTGTTCTGCACCTGTGATCTCAGGACAAGAGAAAAAGCCTTAAAAATTTGCACCTGTGATCGTACAATCAAAAAACATATTTTTCTTGTGTTGCTTTCGTGTGGGTGGCTGGGCGCACATACAGTAGCAGGTACCTACTAACGTTTGAGTGCGAAGCACTTGAAGCTTGATTGCTTTGAATTGCTAATGAATTGATGTCAATGGCATATTACGTAAAACAATTTTCTTATGCTTATGCTTTTGCTTAGCTCCGACTGGGTGTACTGTGTCTGTACTGTGCTTTCTTTCATAGCTCACAGTGTATAATTGTGTAAAACGCACTACCCATCCGGATCCAGAACTGGACGGACATCACTGCTGAATGTGACGCTCTACGTAACTATACAAAGCATGTCGGTACGTGCAGGTGCGGTAAAGTTGTTGATTGTCGACAGCTTTGTCTACGCCTGGAGGAGCTGTAGGTAGTTATGGGATGATTGGTAACAGTAGGTAGGCGGTGGGATGTGGTTGTCGTTGTGTTAAAGGCGATGAAGGTAATCAAAACGCTAATCAAAATTGGATGGGAAAAGCGGGTGGGTGAGTGTGCTGAGCAGTAGTACGTAGCAGTGTGTCTCTGGAGGGTATGGAGAATGAAGAGGCGTGGCGCTTACGGCGGCTTTCAGGGTCGCTTTACGTGTCCTACTACATTACATGGGCCTATGCCTAACACAGGATGATTGTTGCTTCTCTCATTACGCCGCTCTGCTTTTTGTACGAGCGCAAACCGCCACGCGATCACACACGCCACTGGGTTTCTCAAATGTACATGGATACTTATGTACCTATATAAATACGTCCGGTATGAATTATGTAAATAGATAATTAGCGTAGCTTCGAATGCCACAAATCACGCGCGACACGCGAGTCGGTAGCTTCTTCCCATAAAAGGTAATTATTATTATTTCACGCTGGTCAGCTAGATGCATAAGTACGTCTATGTAATATGTATTTTTATTGCCATCCGGTCGCCTTGGCTATAGTAGATTGTTAACGCCGCCGCATTTTCTGTAGCTACTGATTTTTGGACAAAGCTGAGGTGAGGTCAGATTGCGTGGGAGATAAAGTCTTAGCGGAAAAACTGCCACTATTGTCGTTGGATCATTTAGAGTCCATAAATTGGTGCGGTATGACGAGGCTAATATCTGTTAGCTAATGCGAAGCAGCTAGATAGAAGGAAAAAGCTAGCGCTTACTGACTACTGTACTTGTAGGCCTACTCACTCTTAATTCGATTGGAGCGACTGGAACACGAGGGTGGAAGTGGGATATTGTGGAAATTCAATTAGAAACGTGCGTGCGCCCACCATATTGCCGTAACTTCGCCGATGTCGGTATATTTATGTACGTAGTAGTGGCTTTAAACATTGGTGTACGTACACGTACATACGTACGAACTATACTTATGCGTATATATGTCGTAGCGGGATCTTAAAGGTAGCGAGATTTGAAATCTCGCTAGCGGGAAATGAAATTTTAGAACCCGCTAGCGGGATTTGAAAATTTGACAACCCGCTAGCGGGATGTCAAATATCCCAAAAGCTCCATTTTTTATGTAAAATTTTTTTGACACCCGGAGTGTCTGCGCCACCTCAAGAACTACACTGTCGATTTTATTCAAACAACACTAGGTTTTTGGGCTTGCAATAACTATAACTGACCATCAAACAAACATTGTCATGCAAAACAGATAAGCGTTTGAATTTATTTTGGATTCTTGCAAGGCTCCCCCTTGTGACACTTAGAGGAGCAGGTCAATTGTTGCTTGAAACAAGGGCATAACTTAGACTGACAAGATCTGCTGGGGCACTTGCACAAGGAGTTGGTGGAATAGGATGTTTCTTATCTGTAGGCTCTGGTAAGTGGTATCAGTGCATCTGGAATTTCCAGCTTCTTGCAAGCCCCAGAGACTTTGTGCAGTTGTTCCACAAGGAAAGAGCTGGTGATTGTTCCTTGCTCAGTCCCAAGCCACACCTTGCGCCCCTCTCTCTTCACCACCTCAGCCACCAAATTTCTAGGGCATGTGTTGCTTCTGTCCATGCGTGGAATGGGCAGAAGCACTTGATCCCCAATCAGCAGCTCAACACCAGCCAGTCTGCGTTTGTAGAGAATGTTCTGTTCCCGTCTGTCCTTGCAGTAGTTCAAAAACCCATCAATCCGCGCCTCCACTGCCTCTACTGTTGGCCCGAGAGCACTCGTGCTCTGACGTAGTTTCCAAATGAGGTAGTTGCCCTTTTGCAGCAACTCATCATTAGGGCCAACAAAGTCTTCATCTAACACTTTCAAAATGGGTGGGCATGAGAGAGGCATTGCCGTGCGGCCAATACAGAAGCAAAGCTCAGGTGAATAACTGGTTTGTACGTCGGAAAGATGCATTACAAACTGATGAATGCATTGTGACTTGCCCCCAATAATAGCCCCAATAGTGTACTGAACTGTCCGGCGTCGAGTGTCACAAATAATTACAATATCTTTTCGATTGCAGAACCCGCTAGCGGTTTCTGAAATTTCATATCCCGCTAGCGGGAAGTAAAATTTCATTTCCCGCTAGCGGCATTTCAAATCTCGCTACCTTTAAGATCCCGCTACGACATATACGTACTCATGTGTAACATACTGTACGTACCTACACATTTCTGAGACCAGAAACACTGCTACTACATGTAGATGTCTATTGTTTCCGCGGCTGAGTAAGTAATGACGGAACCGAGTGAGGGTGTGTGTTGACTTTGGGCGACCTATGCACGAAAGAAGGTCAGGGGAGTGACGTCAGGCGTTCATTCATCCGCCCGTCGGAGTAACGCATCTTGCGCCGTTTTCGCATGTTCGACGCAGAGTGCTGATTGGCTGGCTGAGTATTTCAAGTTTGTGAAAGTGGAATTGTCATCTTGTCGTTGTCACTTGTCACCCACCCCTGTAACGGCAAAGAAATCAGTTGCACGGTCGCATAATCGGATCACGCGCTCACCAACACGTGTCTGAATTCTATGTTGGCGCTCTCTTTTATATCGGGTATGTGTACGTGGGCGAACGAAAGAATGCTTGTCGTCCGACGTGGTGAGAATAGAGAATGACGAATTTATGTCGGCAGGCGGGCGTGGAAAAGAATCTAGAAAATAAAATAAATATAGAACTCCTGCTTTTGTCATCGACAAAAATGAAGTGGCATTTCGGCTGTGCCATTTCAAAATAGTCTTGGCTTACTGTATGTACGAGCTCGAATCTCATCTCACCACTCACCCAGTGCCCACATCGGCCTTGGTCTTTATTATTCAGGTCTCTCCTTATCAGTATACGACTAGGCTACTACCTTATCCTGTCTTTCACTGTCGCAAAAATTGTTTCAAATTTCTTTTGTGTCCTTATTTATGTACTATGTAGTCTGGCCGATTAGCATTGATGGCATTGATGTCTGCCCTGTTCTGTGCCGATTTGTATTGTAGCCCCCGTGTATTCCATAAAGATACACCATACATACCATACATCGACTATTGCGTCATACTCCGCACGTCCGCACCCATCTGCCTCAATTTACCAAGTGATTTCGTCGTATACTGGTATGTAAATAAAATACATACAATACTGTAGATGAGCTCTAGCACTACGTATACAGTGCAAGCAGGAACAAAAGCTTTGACGGAAGTTGTGACGGCTGAGAAGAAACCTACAATGCGACATCTGATGCTAATTATTGCGATATTGTTTTTTACTTTTTCATTTACATTCAAAAGAGAATAATATAAATAGCCTTTTATTACACTTTGATTTGGAGCCCACGAAAATACATCTATTGTATTGCGCTTTCGGTCTTTACCACTTTGGCAGCGGTTCAAACATGCCAAGTGCGCAAGAAATTTTGCGGTGGTGGCACATGACAAAGACTGTTCTAGTACTGACGTCAAGGGAATAGATTAGTGATCTTTATAACCTACCCTTATCAAGTAAATGCACTGCGTGCGTACAATATAGACTCCGTATTTATTCGACTAAGTATTTGACTAGTTTAGGAAATCCTATCACATGAAGCTTTGCCTGGATGCGGCTCATTCGATATTTGAGATTAGAAAGCTCTTGATCTCAGCTGGACTTCTACGGCAGTTAAAGTGGCACACCGGGACTCTTTTTGAAGCCTTTGAATCCCGCGTTGAAGCAATTACTTCTGAAATTAATTAGTAGTGACAAGTTATATGATTGATCCTGCCAAAATTAGAACTTTTTCATGAACCGCACGTTGACCACATGCATGGAATGGAACCTCAAACCGCGTCTTTATTTAGCCTGTCGCGCGATCGCAATATCTTTTTCATTTTTGTTAGTCCGTTCAACGTACAGTATGTTTGCACCATATCAATTCTTGTGCGCTCATTTGATTTGTTCCAACTGCTTATAGCTCTCGCTTCCTCACGCCTTTCAACAGTCGCTCTTATCAGTGCTTGAGTGGAACGAAGCAATGTGTACCTCCATCGCTGTCATTCTTTCCCTGGTTGCTCTGTGGGGTGGATGGGTTTCCGCTGCTCCCACCTTCCTTCAACTGCCACCAGCGAATAGTTTACAGATCATGGCAGGCGGCTCTGCGATTGCGCTAGAAAAACAGTTGGACCAAGGTACTACCTACTGTACACTGAACAGTATTTCTATACTACACGATGCGTACGTACATAGGTACTATTACTGCACTGCATTCATTAAAGTACATTTATAAGTAAGTAATACATAGTTTACTACGTTCAGAATACATGTACTCTTTATCTTTTCAAGACAAAATAGAAATAAGCCATCGTCCTTCCACTCACTCAGTAATAGAAGCGCTGCGTTTTCTTTTCTCAGAATTGATAGATCCACCTCACGTTCGTTTCTTGACGACACCGGAAGATGCGACAGTGGAAGAAAGTGAGGCGTTTGTACTGGAGTGTGAGGCGGACGGCATTCCACCGCCACTCATCCGGTGGACGCTGAACGGTCGACCCATCAGACAAGGCAATCACCAGAACAGCGACAACACCGCCGAACAGATGCTTAACCTCGGCCTTCGCACCATACAACGCGGATTCACCAAGAGCAAGCTGCGCGTGGATTGCGCCACTCGCGCTCACGCGGGCAAGTACAAGTGCATCGCGGATAACGGGCACGACACCGTGGAAGCAGTGGCCAAACTGGAAGTCACCGAAGGTGAGTCAATCCATGAGAATGCGAAAATCCTGTTGGATGGTACGCTCTCACTGCTTTACAAAAATGTACCCAAAATACATAGATAGATATTTTTAGATCAGTTACCTCAGATACCGTATTTTTGGGTGTATATCCCCCATTGTATATCCCCCCAGTGTATAACCCCCCATTGGCAAAACATAAATTTTGCCCAGTGTATATCCCCCCTGGTGTATAACCCCCATGTACTGGAAGGTACCTAGCCTACCTATGTACTGTTTATTTTTTTGCTAGGTACACTACGTTGTAGAGTGCTTCTTTGGAAATGTACCTTGGACACCTTTTTTATGGTCCAGCAGCCGTTTTCCAAACATATTGCGCCTTCCGCATTACGTTGCTGACCAGTTCAAAATTTAACCCCTCCTGTATGCTGAGATATGGCTGTTGGTAGGCCCAATTGCCCCTCACGTGCCCGCCACTTTTTTCAACAGTTCTTAACATCATTCTACTCCATTTTTTTCGCTGATTTCGGTTTGGGGCATGCCCCTTCGATATTTTGATAAATACACCACCAAAATTGACGAAAATGATCAAATTAGCCAAAATTACCCCTTTTTGGGCTATATCATGGTGTATTCATCAAAATATCGGAGGGGCATGCCCCAAATCGAAATTTGTGAAGAAAATGGAGTAGAATGATGGTAAGAACTTTTGAAAAAAGTGGCGTGCACGTGAGGGGCAATTTGGCCTACCAGCAGCCATATCTCAGCATACAGGAGGGGTTAAATTTTAAACTGGTCAGCAACGTAATGCGGAAGTCTCAATATGTTTGAAAAACGGCTGCTGGACCATAAAAAAGGTGTCCAAGGTACATTTCCAAAGAAGCACTCTACAACGTAGTGTACCTAGCAAAAAAATAAATAGTAAGCTGGTCATAAGCTAGCTATAGCTACTCCTACACCAAGCTACTATGCCTATAAGCTTAGCTGAGCATGTCTTGTACTAGAATAACCCTGTTTTGACCGCGATTATGCCCTAAAACACATGCTTTTGACCTCAAAAACATGCCTCTACACACCTCTCAAAAACATAAATTTTGCCCAGTGTATATCCCCCCCATTGTATATCCCCCCCAGTGTATAACCCCCCATCAGACCTCTCGATTTTTGTATAGCCCCATGGGGCTATACACCCAAAAATACGGGTAAAGTGAAACGGCGCGTGTGTGTACTTTTCAGGCAACGCCGTGTCCCAGTGTGCCATGAGTAAAAAGGCTGTTACTAGTGACCTATTGGAGGAGGGATCGGAACAGGCCAAACCCTCCATCTACATGTGGACGGATGGCCGAGTAGAGATGGAAGGTGTCAATGTGCAGCTGTATTGTCGCGCAAACGGCAATCCTCGTCCGCAGATCAGCTGGTACCGTAACGAAGGCACAGAACTCATCAAACCCGATGATCAGTTCACTGTAAAGCACGATTTCTTTTTGTTTCAGTTCTAACTGCGCGCGCGCTTGTGTCAGTTGTCACCCCCTTTTGCATGTGCAGCTGCTATACAACACATACCATAATGATACAGGTCCCCGGTATGTACGGAGATGTGCTGATCGTTCGTTCGTGTTCGTTCGTTCGTTGAGAAATTGAAAATTTTCTCATTTTGCTTTATTTCAGCTGTTGGCCAACGGTGACCTGATGATCAAGAATGCGGACTTCTCACTCTTGGACGTGTATACCTGCGTTGCTAGGAATCCATTGGGCGAGGATCGGGTCGAAGCTTTCTTCTATCCGTCAGAAGTACACGCAATGCGTACGTACGTATGTACAGTACACTATAAAAAGTACTCGACCGCCTCTACTGACTTTGTTAGTGTTTGTTGTTTTATGTGCCAGCGGATGAAAACCGTGTGTCTTTTTCAGCCGGAAACCTCGGACAGCTCAGCGGATGGAGCTGATGCTAACAGGAGACGGTGATAACAACGGCTTGACAAATGCTATGAGAATGCATCCGCAACAACCAAAAAACATTCCCTAACTTGATGCGGCCATACGGTAGTGCAACACCCTCTGTCAGCACTGCATGCATAGGCTACTGCATTGTTTTCTCAACTGCCGTATGTTCAGCTGCATCATGTCAGCTAATGATCTCTTGATGAAAATGCTTTCCGTTTTACGGGCAAAATTTATTGCATCCAGGGTCGGTAGTTGTTTGTGTACTGTCTGTGTATTGCAATCCGGAAGTTGTCTACGCTCGCGTGTGACCACCCCCAATTACTGCAAACAGTTCTCGTGAGTGTACCTCGGACTTTGACTATCCCTTCTGCCGTATTCACCTGAGGAGAGATACGTACTCTTCGCAAAACTGACACACAATACATTACAGTCTATCATACGGCCAGATATGTGATCATGATTATTATTTTCTTTGTACAAAGTGTAAAGTGTCTGTCTGCATTGTGCGTGTACATTGAAGTGTCAGCAAGAATACATAACCTTGGTGCCAAAAAATACACCCTCTGCAGTTTAGCGAAGAATAGCCTGACACGTTGTAAACAAACAAACGGGCGCAATCACTTTCACTACATACCGTATATTTGGGTCTATAGCCCCATGGGGTATACAAAAATTGAGAGGTCCACTCTGGGGGTTACACACCAGGGGGATATACAATGGGGGATGACCATTCGTTGGTTGCCTCAAAAAATGCGTATCATCCATCGGTTTCCTGCCAGTGATTGCCGCTTCCGTTTAGTGTACATTACGTCAGGTCAACCCATTCTTTTCTCTATACAGATGTGCTTATTTATTGTTGCTTGTGCTGCAGCACATCCTGCACTCGTGACGTACGTACTGTACAGTAGTACACCATACAGTTACGTACATACAGCCCTTATTGTACGTGGACTTGGAGTACAAGACACACAAAAAGCAATTAGGGAATCCGCAGTTCATTCTGCTTGGTCTTCCTCGTCGGCGGCTTCATCAGCTCTCCAAATGTCGGGCTTCCTCGGCGTGGAGGGAGCAATTTTAGCAGCGGAAATTGCCTCCATTTCAGACTTCCCACCATCCTCCTCCGTCCTTGTTCTTTTCTTGGCTCCCTCCTCCGTTTTTTGCTGCTGCTCGTTCATTTCCTCCTCCCACACTTTCTCCTGTGCTTCCTTCTGCATTTGCTCCAGTTTCTCTAATGTAACGGATTTCAGAGGCAGAAGCTTGGGTTTGCACAGCACCGGATGCAAAGAGGGACTTTGAAATAAGAATCCCGTCTTCGGAACGATCTCCTTCAGGTCCGCCGACATTGCCTTTGGAGGAGTATTTGGCCAGGCAAATTTAAAGCTCAAACTTTAGTACATCGTACTTACGTGCGTCACTTACGTGCGTCAACAGAAGGTAAACTGAGTTTTGCCTTCTGTTGGTTCTGTTTCCAAGGAAACAGCTATGTACATAAGTATGTACATGTGCGCTGTGCTGTGCACTACGTAATACACTATCGGGGTAGGTTAGGTACGTAACGTACGTAGTACAGTATTTTTTGGGTGTATATCCCCCTGAGTATATCCCCCATTCAGGGGGGTAGGTAGCCAACAAAAACTTGAGGCGCAAATGACCAAAATTACGTGCCGGTTGTCAGAGACTCTGTGGCATGTCTTCACATCTAACAAACAGTAATTTTGCGTCTCTGGCAGCTACATTTTGGGGCGCAAGAAGAAAACAGGGGCGCAAATGCGCAGTTCAAGTTATCACGTACCCCCAGCATGTACTGTACCGTAGGGTACCTAACCTACCTACCCTATGTAAGCTGGTCATAAGCTAGCAAATCTACTCCTACTTTTGACCTCAAAAACATGCCTCTACACACCTCGTCACAAACATACGTATATTTTGTCCCATGCATATCGCCCTCATCTATATGTCAGACCTCTCGATGTTTTTGTATAGCCCCCGGGGCTACACACCCAAAAATACGGTAATCAAGAGCTCATACTAATACCGTTTAACGGCTCGGGCTCTTGTTGTTATGATATGTACGTACATGTAGGCCTACCTTTTATTTACGCTCAGAATAGACAGGAAAGATGAAACTGTAGCGCAGAAGCATTGGTATACTGTCTGTAGTCGATATGTATTTTAAAAAATAAACAAGATCCGAAAAGCAAAATTTGATAGAGCACACACGAAGAACATCTTCTGAATACAAACTCTATTGCGTACTAGCCTCCTACAGAAAGTAACAGCAGGACCAAAATAAAGAGTTGTAGGAACTGCAACACTACAGTACATAGTATTATCACTCATCAGACAACTATAGTACTATTGAAGCATATATTATGTATTGCTAAATGTGTCGATAGGATACTGTAAAGGTCGGTGTATAGCCCTGCAGGGCAATACAAACAAGATCAGCCAATTTGGGCGGGCTATACACGGGATCGGGCAATACAAAAGCTCGGGCTATACAAGGGACTTTTTACCATCTGCCCATTTTGCTCCAATTTTCACCCTAATTTTCACCCTAATGCTCTCATGCATTGAATGGTCCCGCTTTTGTACACTGATCGTTCTCAAAGCTGCCTCGCGAGGCAGTAATTGGTATATTTTCACATGCCAGACCGATCCCAGATTCCAACAGCAATGATCAAACTGCTAGTAATGTGCATTGCATTGTCAACCTATCTTCAGCTACGGGCCACACATTCCGTGTGTTCTGGCTCGCAATGGGGCAAATAAGGCCTTGTGAACGCAGTTCTTTGCACTGCCCGATATCGGGCAATATACGAGCCAAAAGTGCAATATAAGCCAAATTGGGCGGGCTATACACGGGATCGGGCAATACACGGTATCGGGCTATACACCGACCTTTACAGTATTATGTGACAGTATGAAATGAAGCGTAAGAGGCTGGGTGCCATCAAGATAGTGGGAGGGAAGGATGGAGATGAAGATGACAATGACAAGTAGAAAAGCTGCGTTTTTCGACAGGTTTCTCTGCCGTTATTCCTCTTCCTCCTCCTCCTCCGCAGCGGCTGCCGGCTCTGGCTCCGGCGCTGGCGCTGCTTCCGGCGCCGCCTCAGCCGCCTTCTTCGCCGCTTCCTCCTACAAAGATAGCCAGAAGAAAACTTGAGGAGCAATAAAATATGCATAAAAAGGCAGGAATATTCGTTTGCATTTTGCGCGGTGGTGGCCACTGTACCGAACGTAAAGGCGTTCGTCCTGAAACACTACCTACATACTTCCACTAGGAGTTCCACACACAGTACGTTACGTAGTACATAACCACCCATATAATCCCTAATCCATACGAGCCCATATCATGACAGTGAGCGCTCAACCTTGCGCTCATCGGTGACGGACCAGGCAATTTTTGGCAAAATCTTGGTTCGGTCTTCGGTGAGTAAGAGGAGACAAAGACACACTATGTTAAACCGCACGGGCATAACATGGAAAACTTAGGATAGGACAGTGACGTAACAAGAAACGACAGTGACGTAACAGGAAAGGTGAAATCATATGTAATTACGTCGAAAACGCATGCGGGCCTGGAAGGAAAGCAAACTGCATGTGTGCTGCAGACACAAGTGTATGTACACGTACAGTACAGTTATGACGGATAACGCTGTCTGATGATCCAGGGGTCCAAAGTCAATCGTCTTCTTCTTCCTCTTCCTCCTCCTCCTCTTCTTCCTCTTCCTCCTCTTCTTCCTCTGCAGCTTTTCCTTCGACGTCACCAGTCGTCGCAACTTCCTCATCCTCTTTTTGTTCCTCTGTCTCATCTCTGGCTTCGTCTTCATCCTACGTGTAGTGATGGGCACGATCACAATAATACAACACAAATGTGCAGGACGTTGTGTGGGTTACGGTAAGTAACGTAAAGCAGTCGAACTTCGGTGCTGGGTTGCTGCTGCTGCCGTCGCTCTGCTCTTTCTCTTCTTCGACGTTCCTATAAAACTTAGTCATGCAGCATTTTGTCTTAGTGTGACACAGCAGGGTGATTTCTCATACGAGCAACTGACTGCATCATGGATGAAACTGGGTACATACAGCAGGTACAATATGGTCAATAGGTACAGTACAAGCACGCTAAGTGTTATAGTACTTGTCTCTCAAGCAAGTCGGGTGACATCGGTGAGAGTGCAGCCCAATCAAGCTTTGGCTTCGGCGTGTACAAGTACTCAGTCTTCTCCTCCTGTATAATCAGAAACAAAATCCCCGCACAAAAAATAACAAAAAACACGGCTACACAAAAAAACGACGAAAATACGCAGGCACAGGGGACGTCAAATGAGTGCTAACGTACGACTAAAAAAACACGATGACTAAGGATCTGATAAAAGATATATTGTAAAATAAATGAGAAAATTGGGGAGTTTTACACAACACATTAGCGGAAAAATAACATACTACTGTGTACGTTGCCTGAACGCCAGACCCTGTCTTGCCAAGAAAATATTGGTATTGTTGTAAATTTCCACTCTATGAAAGCCTACATATTACGTATCATTCATGCGCAATCGCATGTACTCAGCACAGCATACTGATGCGCGTTAGCGAAACTCCTTAGCAGTATACATGTACGCATGTACAAGTAGCGGTACGCAAATACAGTACCTCGTCAAGCTCCGGCATCTGACTAGGTATGGGTGCGATGGGGGGCTTGGCGTTCTCGTCTTTCACCGCTTCGATGTATCTGGGCGGCTCCAGATTCTTTCTCAGTTGCTCCAGCTCTTCGTTCTCCTTGCGTCCCCATTCCGGTGGGGGTCGGGCTGTTCCGTGGAACACCTTCTTTCCCTTATCCGCCTTCGGCTAAAACAATACAACATCCGCCTCCTTAGCCATTTACAGCTTGGGAACACAACGTGTACATACATACAGCATCCGTTGGAAGTTGCTCTGACCTTGTCGAACAAATATTTTCGGTCTCCGTAAGATCGCCGATCGATCTGACGATCGTACTTGCTGGAGACGGGCAATTTCGGCTGTAAAACGTGAAAGAAAACAGTCAGACAAATATTAAAGTATGTAGTACATACGTTACGTACTACGTACATACATACATACATAGATACGTACATACGTACATACATACGTACATACATATATACATACGTTTCATAGTACGTACGTACAGTAGCGCGATTATCTTACAGGATGAGGAGAGTTGGCGGCCTCCCTGAAACGAAACTAGAGATCAATTTCATCTTTGAATACAAATTCAATTGCGTCACATCACAGTGCACTTGAGAGCACGGTTGTCGCCAGCTTACTCAGGATCGAGTCCTTTCTTCAACGCCTTCTGTCGAGCTTGCTGTCGCTGGCGCTCTCCCAGTTCTTTCAACTGAAACGTGGCCCAAACATCCAGTTAAAACAATATCGGTCACGATTGCTCCGGCTCAGGCGTTCTTACGTCATAGATCTGGCGTTCGTGTCTCTTCTCCAGATCGTACTTCTCCGCCTCCAACTTGCAGATGCGGGAGTGCAGATTTTTGATCTTGTCCCGCAGCTGATCCACGGTGTTGCCGTCGATGTTCAGGCCGGGCAGACTGGCCAGGAAGTTCTTCTTCGCCTCCTCCGCCTGCTCACTCGTCTGCTCCCCGCCCTTCCCCTCCTTCCCGCCGCCAGCGTCACTTCCACCACCGCCTTCCTATGTACGTATGTAGTACAGCACGGTAGTTGAAAACAAGTACGTAGTACATACATGCCCTTGTGTTTTGCTCGTTCATCCTCCAACGTACATTACGTACAGCAAGATAAACTCTAGCAACAAATGGTACGTACACAGGATTTTGGTGCAACACGTGTGGGTGCTGCTGGTCTGTTGGCTTACAGTTCCTTTCTCGACGGTGAAATTACGGCCACCTTTTCCGCCGGCCAAATTGCCAGCCATCATCGCCAGCTTCTTCATCTTCTCCGCCTCCTTGCGCGCTTTCGCCTCATCCGACTTCCGCTTGCGCTCCTCCTGCAAAGTAGGCCCTTATGCCTGATTATGATGTACAGTATGTCAGCTACAGTAGGAGGCTCTGTCACCTCTTCCTGTCTGCGTCTTTCATCCTCAGCTCGTCGTCGCTCGTTGATGATTCGTTCCTCTTCCGCCCGTTCTTCTTTTCTGCGTGCCTGAAGCACAGAATACACATGTACTGTACGCATGTCTAGAGCAATAGGTAGTATGCAATGTATGCTGCCTATGTACACTACGATGCAGACGTTTCACTTGTTTTTCCTTCAGCGCAGCCAGGTCTTCCTCCAGTTTCTGGCGTTCAGCTGCTCTACTCTCTTCGTATTCCCGAATCTTCACCGCCTCCTCTTCCTCATGCTTCCGTTTCGCCGCCTATTGTTTAAAAGATAAGCGTTTCAACGGAAGGCGGCGACATACCTATGTACTGCAAGTCGCCATTCCTTTCAGAAGGACAAGGTATGTACACGTAAAGACATGTATCTAAGTAATGTATAGTACATACAATATCTACATACAGTATATGTACGATGTTAATACGCAGTACCAGCATTGCCAGCTCTGCTTCTGTCATTTCCTTCGGTGGTGACTCCGGTCTCGGTGGAGGTCTCTTCGGTTTCACTTCTCTAAACCAAGCATGACACTTTCTGCGTTTAGGCTATGTATGTACAGTACACGAACTTGTAAGGCTGGCTGCTCAGCTGTTGCTTTTTGAGTTGATTAGTAACGTATGTAACGATGTACATTTACATACTACATACCCAACTACGTATGTATAGCCAGTCACAGTACAAGTGGCATTCGGCTACTGGACGCTTACTCTGCTGGCTCCTCCTCCTCTTCTTCTGCTTCTTCCCTAAAAGGTTATGCAAACATAGTAACCCCACACATTATTAATGGTCCATCGGGTTATTGTAGCTTTTAGCGGCAAGTGAGAAACACGTTTGGTATTCTATGAATGATTTGGAAGCAAAAAGCGTTACCAGAAGCAAGGATGAGGCTCTAGCCACACAGGCCACTTCTGCGTTGTTATCCCAAAGGGAAATGTGCAAACATACAGTTGTACAGTACAATAACGCCCAGTATACTGTCGGCCGTCTACTGTTATGCGTACGTACGGTACACGCATAGTATACATACTTTACATAGGTGGTGGCATGCTGCTTACTCTTCGGCCGCAGGTTCAGCTTCTTCAGCTTCAGCTTCCTCCTCAGCTTCTTCCTCCTCTTCCTCTTCACCCTCACTAAAAGCAGAGACACACATCAACCCATAACTAGTCGCCGTAGAGCTGTATATGCGTCCACATTGTAAAGCAAAGCACACCGGAAGCCGCGTCTCTGTACAACTGGGCTCATCCGACAGCGCGGACTGGCTGGTTGATTCCTTTTCGGGTTCACAGCTACCTATGCGTACATTGCATATGCAAGAAGGCAAGGTATGTACTAGGTACAGTACAGTACTGTACATACTGTACATTCGTGCGTACATTCGTACGTACAATGGCAGCAAACATGTACAAGTGAATGAATATTCGCTTCAGAGTTTCAGTGTACATCAGTATCCAGTGTACGTAGAGAGTCAAGGATACAGATTTTCTTCAGTCTATTGTTGCTTCAACAATTAGGGACGAACTGCACCAGTTGTACAGAGATCGGCGAAAGAGCATGCACTCGAGGAATAAACCAGTCAGTCCGAACGTCGATTTCTACATACACTACGCAATACTAAAGACGGTACACGATAGGCCGCGTTTCACAGAGACAACGCTGCTTCCAATCGCTTGCAGTACTGTAGGGTACACGGCTAATTTGCTGGTGCGGCGAGGATGGAAAAAATGTACCGGTTGTCGCTTGCGTTCCGCCTCCATCTGGGAACGAATTTTGGCGGTTGCTGCCTGTTGCAGATTTCTCCGTTTGTTATCCCTCTTTGCAGTGGATGAAGCAGAGCAGGTTTCTGAAGCCGCGGCTCCACTCCCGCGTTTCCTCTCTTCGCTTTCTTCAGTGGCGGCGCTTCGGACGTGTCCTGCCGTTGCAGCAGTTTCAGTCTCTTTTTCACCGGTTGAAGTATAACCGCGGCAAAGGGATTGACTGCCGAGTCGACTTCCGCCTGATTTCTTGGCGCCCGATTCAAGCAGCTTCGGCGTCCGACCGAGACTCGTCTCAGCCGGACGCCATCGACGTTTTTTGACGGCTGAAATTCGGCCGCCGCCACGTTGATCTGTTTGGGACTTCGGCGACGGATGAAAGTGGGCGGCTCCTCCTGTTTCACCGCCGGATGCGTCAACGGCGGACCCAGGCGACGAGTCGGCGTTCGAGCGCGAAGCACTGACCTCACCCCTGCCCCCTGCAACTCCGAGGATTCCGGCTGAGGTAGCAGAGGACAGTAGGAGAACGGCTTGTTTTCCTCCTGCTGCTTCCACTGACCTGCTGTGGTTTCTTGGCGTTTCTGCAGTTGCTGCTGGCTCGGCTTGATCGTCGCCGCTTCCACGTCTTTCTGCATCTGTTCCTTGCGTTTTCTAGCCACGAAGCGTTTGAGAGACGAGGAGCTGCTGGTTCGACGCATCGGAAAGCCGACGCCCAAATAACCACCGCCTCCATCCATAGTTCGAAGTCGAGACGAGGAAGGAGGGTGCTTTTTCTTGGCCGATTCCAGTTTTCTTTGCGCCAATTTCTTGGCGGAAATGTCCGAGGTTGAAGGAGCTGGGGAGATGGCCGCCTTTGTGGCAGGTTTAGCGCTTTTACTAGCCTTCTGTTGAGCATTGCAAGCAGTAGGTAGTCGCGAAGATGAGGAGGATACGGTAGTCGGCTGTAGTTTAGCCGGTGGTGACTTGAGATGGACGCAAGCTTTGGAGCTGCTACTGGTCTTTCGCACCGGCAGTGTTGCTTGCGTCGAGATGCGACAAAGCCTGAGATCTTTGGCCAGGTGTAAGTTGACGGAGCAAGCCTCTGCAACGCCTCCACAGGGAGTGCTGAAGACCCGCGCCTTCTTCTCCTCACCCAATTTTGATGGAAAGCGCAGAAGACTCTTCTTCTTGCAATTACTATTAGATGACGTCACGCTCGGCCTGGAGTCCAGCTCCGGTATGGCGGACATGATGGATACTTCTTTTTGCGACGATGACTTATCGCTCGAAGAGGAACTTCTCGGCATATCATCTCCCGAATCCACCAGCTTCCCACCGCCTGGCGCCTCCGTCACGCCATTCTGGAAACTTGGCAAAGCTCCAGACACAGACGGCACGGCGTGGTCAGAAGCTGCGGCCACCGGCGTCGCCTTCTCCTCTTTTTTCTTTGTCATCCGAATCTTTTCCAGGAACCTACTGGTGCGTTGTTCAGGAGGAGGAGGAGGTGGAGGAGATGTCTCCCTCAGCTTCGCGTGATGCGTCTCCTGCTTGATACAACTGTATTGCTGTCTGGCGTCCAGTGAGGAGGATCGAGTAGGAGCTTTCTGCTGCTGATACCTATTCGCATCCTGCTGCGCCAGTCGGGCGGCTTCTTCGCGGTTTCTCGCCAGCTTTGCGTCCAACTCTTTTCGCTTTCGCAAATCATCGATCTTCGATTGCGAGTTATCGATTCGCTCCTGCGTATCGATCTTAATCAAATTCCTTATGATCCCGTGAATCTGGGTAATGTTATCGAGTGAAATTTTACGGCTGTGGTCCCTAGTATTGGCGGCCATCATCATCGATTCACTTCACATAGAGGAAGGAACGCATGAGCTTTGACAGTAGCACGGCGCTGCTCTTCTCGACCGCAATGACACCGCTGCCACTACTCTATTTCTATCCGAGAATCGGCGCGAACTGAACGGCTGATAAAACTCCGAACAAACTGTCATCTGTGTTACCGCAATGGGCTACATAGAACGTACAATAATGAGTACCGTTGGTAGAAATATTGTTATGTGCCACGTGATGTATGTACGTACAACAGGATGGCTTGTCTGGCAGTGCATGCATAGAAAATAGCACACACATACATACAATACAATACACACATACTGTACGTACATACGCACTGTACTGTACATATAATGTATGTGTAGCGTAGATTGTAGAACACTTACGCTTGCTCTTCTTCGTCGGACATGATCGGCGTCGGCTTGCTGAAGAAATTAAATGGTCTACAGCAGTAGGTACAGTAGCGAAATTAGACAAAATGCCGTTGTAATAGCCGCTGACTGTTCCAGGTATACTGGCGAAAACAACCAGCCAATGCTTTTAGCCGGATAGCAAATGGCTTATCTGCGTGCGCGCACAGAAAGACAGCTTTCTGCGAGAAAATCCTGGAATTCAGCAGCTGGCGTTATAAGTACGTACAGTACATACCGCCTCCCTTCTTCGCAATGCATTGCCAGTAGGCGAAAAGCAGAATTTTACATTCAAACGCCTCCGGCTATGCGCAACTGCTACTGCTGTGCAAGCAAACAGTTGTTCACCTCAGCTCTTCATTCTTGCGGAACCCAAATTTAGTTTCAGCTTCTCGAAAGCTGCCTCGTAAAACCTCTGCTTTGCAGAGCTGCAGTAATGCAATACAGAAGCTGAAGCGGAAACGAAGGATAGCAAGAGAAGCATCAGTTAAAGCTGGCCCTGCAGCGTGTACGTACGGAACGGTGGGGCAAAGTAAAGTCAGCCTAGGAAATACGGACACATACAGCGTAGCTTTTCCAACCTATCGTCGATCATGTACCGTCGCATAGACGCATAGCCCATCAACGTGTATGATAGTGTGGGGTAATTCGGGCCGGCGGGTTTGGCACCCCTGTCCGACTTTATCCCACCCTGCCCTAATAATCGCTGAGTTTGTATTCTCTTGCTCTTTATAAGTGTACGTTAGGCCTACAAGTATGTATGTGTCGTAGCGGAATCTTAAAGGTAGCGAGATTTGAAATCTCGCTAGCGGGAAACGAAATTTTACTTCCCGCTAGCGGGATATGAAATTCAAGAAACCGCTAGCGGGTTTTGCAATCTGAAAGATATTGTAATTATTTATGACACTCGACGCCGGAAAGTTCATTGCACTATTGAGGGCAAGTCACAATGCGTTCGTCAGTGTCAAAATGCATGTTTTCGATGAACAGACGCACATTCTTAATTGTCTCGTGCTCTTCTCTATTTGTCTCACGTCATTGTTTGCCCCCAACCAACTTTCAAGAAGCTGCAGGAATGCCTGCAATAATTATTCCTGAGGAGGAAGGTGAAAAGAATAGATGGAAGGCCATGATCATTGCCAGTCAACCACGATCCAAATACCATGGCGGGCTTGAAACACAAGCTGCAAGGCTTATTTTTATGTCGAGAACAATAAGCTTCTCAGCCTCAAATCGCGGAAACGATGAATTGCTGGAAGAGGGCAGTTACATGATTTGGAAGCTAACTTCAGAGCACCAGCGCACTAGGGCCAACAAAAGTTGAAGGCAGTGGAGTCGTGGATTGTATTGCAAGGACAGAACGGGGAAGAACATTCTCTTTAAACGCAATCTTGTGAAACACAAGCTGCAAGGCTTATTTTTATGTTGAGAACAATAAGCTTCTCAGCCTCAAATCGCGGAAACGATGAATTGCTGGAAGAGGGCAGCTACATGATTTGGAAGCTAACTTCAGAGCACCAGCGCACTAGGGCCAACAAAAGTTGAAGGCAGTGGAGTCGTGGATTGTATTGCAAGGACAGAACGGGGAAGAACATTCTCTTTAAACGCAATCTTGCTGCTGTTGAGCTGCAGGTTGGAGATCATGTGCTTCTGCCAATTGCCTGCTGTCATTATTGCATTGTTTTTGCAAGCCCCAAAACCTGATGATGATTGAATAAAATCGACAGTGTCAGTTATTGTGATGGTGCAGACACTCCGGGTGTCAAAAAAGTTTACACAAAGAATGAAGCTTTTGGGATATTTCACATCCCGCTAGCGGGTTGCCAAATTTTCAAACCCGCTAGCGGATTCTAAAATTTCATCTCCCGCTAGCGGGATTTCAAATCTCGCTACCTTTTAAATCCCGCGACGACATATGTACGTTACATACAGTAAGTAGGGTAGGTCATATGTACACTAAAGCGGTCATCCAGTGACGCAACGCGCAAAACTAAACTTCACAAAACCAAAGTTCGTACGTACATTACCTATACTGAACGTTAGGGCTCATCTTAGAGAGACTGTACACGTCAAATAACATCCATTGTTACGAAATATCGACAAATAATTATCAAGAAACAATAAAAAAGGTACTGTATCATAATATCAACTAACAATAGTGTACCATGAATCGACAGCCACTGACCAAAATAGCCCGTATCCAAACTTTTATACTTGAGCCAGTGGAGTTGGAACTGAACAATACCGATACAATACCCTACAGTATAAGTAAGTAAGTTCTGTAAGTCTGGTTACACATTCCAAAATATTGATGATGAAGTTCTCCACGACAGTTTGATTATGCACAGTCTAGAAGATTTCTTCAGGTGGCTTAGAACGTTGGGTAAAAACCAACCCAACGTTTTTACCCAACGTTCTAAGCCACCTGAAGAGGGCTCAAGTCTGTGAACCGAAACGTACGTAGTGGGTATATAAACTGTTTCACCATCTGTTCTCTGGTCTGACCCATCACACAGCATAGCTTCATCATGAATAATACCGGCCAGCAAGAATACTCATTCAGAAATAACATTATTACAGTCGGCTAGAAGATTACTGGATTACTGCGCGTATCGCGACTGACCAGAAGTATTTTACTATTTTAAACGATGGTACATACATAGGCCTAGGTGTATATTTTTATGATTTGACACCTCAAAAATGCCTGTATCTCTTTAAGACCAAATTTGAATTATTTTAAATCCGAAAATTTTTCCAAACTATACGTACGTAAAATTTCTATGACTACAAAAATACTACGTACTAATATCACACATACAATAGTACGTATGCATGCACGCACACCCACGTTGCCTGTGCGTGTTGTACTATCCTGTGTAGGTATAAGAGACGTCTATGTGAGCGGATGGGCAACCAGATTTCCATGTGAGAGGAGGAGGAGGAGGAAGTAGTACATGCTCAATCGATCTGTCACGTCTCAGGTCAACTTCCTCCTCGTAGATTCCGCCTTTCTTCAGGTATGAAGTGAATCCGCTACATCCTGCTCTCTCTATTATGTACTGTCCGAAAAGTTCCTTGGTTCCAGTTTGGCCGCTTCTTCCTTCCAACCCGTAGCGTTTGGTCCAAATTGGTACACGAGCTTCTTGGGATAGGCGC
Organism: Epsilonema sp. ZAB3_2; assembly: GCA_030247985.1. Classification (NCBI taxonomy): domain Eukaryota; kingdom Metazoa; phylum Nematoda; class Chromadorea; order Desmodorida; family Epsilonematidae; genus Epsilonema; species Epsilonema sp. ZAB3_2. The sequence goes on from JASAMW010004510.1 coordinate 51,145, forward strand.
CGTTTTTCGGACCGGGTAGAACAATTCCGCTCACATAGTAGCACCTGGTCATAAACAACAAAACAGCATAAGAATAAGTCAAATCAAAGAAGCTCATACTCTTGCACACTGTGTGTTGATTGGTGCTTACGCCGCATGCGGTGACTTTCTCACCGGAGGGCTCGACTTAGCTTCTCGTAATTCATGGTCTTTCCTCTTGCCTTCTTCTGATCCCATAGCAACGCGAGCTTCTGAGAATTTGTGATACGAAAAATACCCTCCGAACTGTTCTCCCATCTGCAGCATACAGTAAGAGGTACGTGTACATGTACGTATTGTAATTACGCACGTAGTAGGTGCATACTCTTCGATATGCTCGATACGATACGTAGGTACAGTACGTATGCACAATGAGGTACAACGTCCATACTTGACAATTTCGTTGTCTGCTTCGCGCAGCATTTCCAGAATGAAGCGCCACAGAACGTGCTTGCGATTCTGCCGCACCGCGTTTTTCTTGCTGGCCGGTTTTCCACGTGCCAATTGGCGCCCTTCCTTGAAGCGCACTTCCCGTTTGACCGACAAAGCCTTCGCCTGCTTCTCCTCATCACTTCTCCGCTTCACGTTCTTGGCTGGTGCCTCAGACGATTTAGCGCCACCTTCCAACTCCAGGAGAGATGAACCCATCGCATCATTTCCTCCGACTTCTCTTTCTAGGACTGGATTCTTCATCTCCTTCTGGAGTTGTCCAGTTGCAGTCGATGACTCAAGAACATTCGTCGTGGCGTCAGTATCTTCCCCTTCGTCGGTGAATTCCATCTTGACTAGTATGCGCGTGTCAGATGGCGGATTAGGGCTGTGGGTGGCAGACGAAGCTTGAGATATCCTTGGTTCCAGTGATGGCGGCGGTCCCTCTTCCTCTGTCGATGTTGTTGCAGTCGGTGGCGTCGTTTGTCTGTCTGCAGTAGCAAGTGGAGCCGCTGGCAAGGATGCAGAGGCGGTAATTTGTTGGCCTTGAGGCATGAGAATCGACGTCGTCGGAGATAGCAACCCGGGAGCTAATAGTGAGGTGGATAGTCGCAAGGGTGTGAGCTCCCCAGACCGAGAAGAAGCGAGGAACGTGTTAAAGTGCTGATATGCGGCGGCCGCTGCAGCCTGCGCCTGTTCGGCTCGCAACAACTGCAGCTCCAGATAGAGCAGGCGTCCGAGCGCGGGCTCCAGAGCCCTGAACATGTACTCCGGCATCTCCGCCAGTTGACAGCCTCTCAGATGAAGAAAGTTGCGCAACTGCAGAGTCTCGATGGGTACGTAGTATTTGCGCGCCAGAGTGATGATCCAGGAGAGCACCTCGTTCGTCTCCCACTCCTCCACGCGAGTCCGCTCGTGAGCGCGCATGTCCACTGGCTCATCTGCAGATTGCAATATAGAGACACAGACATAGTACATACGTATCCCATGTCGAACGTCAAGCTTTGTCACGAACAACAAACAACGGTCAGCACGAATCTTTTCGAACGTACATACTACGTGCAAAATAGTGCAGTTACGTGCATACATACGTCACAGTATGCATGCCGCATGGTATATGTACGTATGTACTATGTATGTACCTACGTGACTACGTATGTATAACGAGTAAGTACATTGGTGCGTCTCACGCACTGATTTTAGACAGTAGTATGTACGATGCATGCATAGTACTATACGTAGAGTAGCTCTCGCTCACCTACCGGTCATTGGTATGCTTTTGAACTTTCGCTGTGACTGCTGAAGGGTCTGTGTGTTAGAGGCGACCGTGGACCGTAAAGCTGCTCTACTCCTGTCGTCTCGGATGCTGCTGAGCAAATCGACGCTGCAGCCAGCAGATCGGCTGCACGCCTGGAATGCGCTTAACACGGGTGAACAAGGCTTCCTTTCATCAGTCCTGTTCATAAATTGAGGCTGAAGATCGGGGGCGGCCGCGGATTCAGCGGCGACAGCGGCCGTCATTTGTACTGGAGGGCAAGGCCATCCAGCTGCCTTCAGCAACAACATGTGACGAGGCTGAAAGCCAAAACAGTCTCTATAGTACTACTTAACACTGTGGGTACTGTAATGATTCGTGTATAACCCCATGGGGGTGTCAAAAAATTAGTGGCCAATTTGGGGGGGGGAAAAAAAAGAGGGGGAAAAAAAAAAGGGGGGGAAAAAAACAACAAAAAAAAAAAAAAAAGGGGTTTAAAGCCTATTATTTTTTCCGCCTCAGTAATTTAGGCTTGTTTGATGCCTCAAAATTGCCTGACAAGACAATTACAGCTTCTGTTTTAGCTAGAAAACGCTAAAAATCACCTCTCCATGCTAGCAAAACCTTCAATTTCTACCGATTTTTGCATGCTTCGTGTATAACCCCCGGGGTTATACACGAGTGCAATTGACGTTAGTCGCCGATTTGGGGGGTTATATACGAGGGGGGGTTATACACGAAGGGGGGTTATACACGAGTCATTACAGTATGCCAGACCAGACAGAATGAGCAAAGCCGCTAAAAATTCGTCGCCATATCATACAATGTTGGTAGTAATTTAATTTGCTATTCTCAATCTTCTCATGCACACCATGCGTAGGTAGAAAACGAAAAGCGCGTTTGGTAGATAGATCATAGATGGCCTAATAGATGTTCCATTCACAGCGGAGAGATGCGCTCGGCGTGGCTCGACACAGGCAAAGGATGCGCCGGGCGGACACAGAGCGTTCCTTATCCAATGTGAATGAACCATAGGATAACCACGCTTTGGCAAACGAAGAGCTTGCTTGGCAAACGTATGAACTATGGCGGTACGTATTGTTGTGTATATACATGAATATATAGTCGCAAGCACTTTGGGAATTGAATATTAGTACTGTAATGCAGCATACCAACCAATTCATAGTGCCGCCCATTGTCCTGCTGAAGTATGGCGCTGCTCCCAGCAGCCATTAAGGTTCTGGCTGCTCCGCTGGCGAAAGTTCAGCTATAGCCTATTACGAAGAGAAAAACAGCTCACACCGTCACGCAGTGATACGACGAAGCATAAGAATACAGTAAATTTTCTAAGGGCAACAAGCTAATAAAGCTGCAAGCGGAGAGTTCTCGGTATGGACGTTAGTCCATATTCATACATAAGTTGACGTCGATCGATACAATGCACCAACAGTACGTTGTACGCAATCATACTGTGTATCGTACTTACCGGTGTATAGTAGCCCATGCCCAACCCCGTAGTGTAGGCCCATAACCATTATTGGCTACAACATAAATTTTGCTCTCAATGTATTCCTCCTTATTGTATGGGGCTATGCATCGGTAAATACGGTATACACGACTACATACTAACACATAAAGTTGTAGCGCATTCATCAAGGGTTCGTTGACTAATTGAGGTATCATCGACTTGACTCTCTGCGTCAAGCATCGACTACATTTTCTTGTAAAAAGCGGAGGAAAATGAAAAAGACAGCGCCTAATTAGTCTTCAGTTTTAATAACGGACAGGCAGAAGCTGCACTTACTGTATGTTTCCTCGGCGACAAACCGGAAGGAAATATTAACACAAAGCGAAATGCAGCAGAAAAAGAACGAGTGGGCCGTTTATGGTCAATCTCAGTGCTTCTTAAATGTCAACTTGAAAGAGAGGCAAACAACTAACGTCAGGATGAGCTTCTCTCTCATTTTCAGCTAGCGACATTGTAAATTGTTGTACATAGCATCACCAACCACTCACACGCACAGCATGATTGACTGTATGTATGCTTGATTGAGCCAGGCATCATGTTGATGTACAGTTTTTTCAATTGAAGACATGCACATGCACTTCATGTGCTTGGAAGGGTGTACCTATGTTTGTGTGTGCCTATAATACGTACCGTACAAAGAAGAAGAATGGATAATCACTTTGCAGGATACCTCCAATTCCTTGTTTTATTTTAAACCAAATTTTCGTAGAAATCCAATTATTCGGTTCCAATAAATATAGCCTGCCATTTAGTTTTTCAAAAATATTTTTACAAAGAACCAAGTTTATTACATAAGTTTAAACCGATTTTTGGTTTTTCGAATCCTGCCGTAATTGCTTTTTGTTTCACTGTACAGATTTATATATTCTTGATACAACATTAACAACACCCACCTAATGCAGATAATGTACGTTTAGGAGCTGGTAGCCTTACAGTGCTACCGCACACTGCGAAGATGATGAAGCCGAAGCTAGGAAGTTGTTTGTTCATTGAGGTTCAACTAATGATTGCCGGAGCGCTAAGTTGATCCATCGCAAAAGAGGCTCCATCATTCGCGTTATAACCCCGTGTTTATTAAACTGTACTACGCAGTACGTATTGTACGTACAGTAGGAGGTACGAGTAATGTACGGAATCGAGCTGCTAGAAAAGAAACTGCTCTTTGCAGGCAGCAAAATACCGAAAAGTGCCACACACACCCTTAAAAGTTGCTGCATAAATTCAGCAGTATTATCATCAGCGAGTAAACTCAAGCCCGAATAAGTACTAAGTACATGTAGTAAGGTATCTATCTATGTTGTGTGGTACGTACGTACAGAGGCATTTTTGTTTGCAGTGTACTGTTAGTGTACAGTACTGTGGCGCGGTTGGTGTGAAGACAAGGCACCAGCCTACTGGTGGTTTCTATTTTCAAGAAGCTGCGCTGCAAGATCGGCTGGTCTAGTACTGTAAAGGCCGGTGTATAACCGTATCAGGGTATTACAAAACAATATTGGCCAGTGGGCGGGTTAAACGAAATTTGGTAAAATACAAGAGGCCAACAATGTGCACTACATAATAGTGGTGGTTTCGGTATTGCTTTATCTGCGCGCGTTTTGGTTGAGGTTGAGGGGGTCGGAAGGGATAAAAATCGTCAGTCACCCTATGCTTAGGGGGTTATGCAGGAAGGGCTATACACGAAGCTTTACAGTATAGCTGTTGTATCGCGTGCATCTATCTGTGTAGCCCTTAGACTAGTCTGCTCCACTTCGCAGCTTCTCAGACACTACATAACATCATCAACATAGCGCTTCTTCCCATCCTTTCCTTCCTCTATGACTGGAAGCTCTTTCCAATAATTCTTCGTTGCCGGCCTTTCCTCGGTTAAAATTTGCCCAGGTGTACACTTAATATTGGCGCGCCCTTGTTGACAGATGCTTCAATCAGTGGAAAAAGTTGAGGAATAACCGCCCGCCTTACCATTCGTAACATCTCGAAAGTACGGGCAGGCAGGCGCCAACTAGCGCTTCCGAGGCAAGCTACAAAAGAGTTTTACTGAATTCTAGTCTATACAGTAGTTTGCTCTCGAGTAGTAATAAGAATCGTCTTAGAATCACTAACAGAGCCACCTTTTCAAAAAGTGGATAAAGCAGCTTTTGTAGGCTAGCAATGGCAAAGCCACCAGTTATCAACGGAGACCCCGCCATAGTGCAGCGAGGGCCAGCCGTTATATGCGAGTGTCTAGTGGAATCAAGCGATCAGCCTACGGTAAAATGGACGAAAGATGACAAGGATATCCAAGAAGGAGAGGACTATAAATTCACCTGCGACAAAAGCGACTCCGGAAAATTCAAAGTCGCATGCGACATTGTGGTATGTAAGGGAACTTTCAGTAATCATCAGTACGACTGCGATCGGCAAACCAAAAATTGTGCACTTTACATTATTATCATTATTTTTCAGTGTTTTGATAAACCGCACGCAGGAGTGTACAAAGCGGCCATCACGAATTCCAGCGGAACAACAAACAGTACCTTCACAGTTACAGCTGGAGGTAAGAATGTGTAAGCAAGTACAATTGGAGTGAAACAAAGCAAATAGCAATGAGCATTTTAGAAGCAAAATGTACTGTAATAATAATAATACGTACAAATACGTACTACTGTACAAAACACACTATGAGGCAAGACTGCAGCTATTTACTGCCTATGAAACTGGATGCCAAATGTAAGTGTGTACATACTGTACATTCGTACCATCAAGCCATTCGTCTACTGTAAAGGTCGGTGTATAGCCCTGCAGGGCAACAAACAGATCCGGGGGTATACGGACCCGCGTAATTTTCCTTTTCTCCTCCCCCCTTCCCCCCGCATCCCCCACCCACAAACAAAACACCCAGCCCCCCCCCCCGTGCCAATCGCTTCGGCAATATGCCACCAAAAACACTCGGTATCGGGCTATACACCGACCTTTGCAGTAGTAAACGAGGTCGATTAAACCACGGATATTTTGCAAAATTACTAAAGCTCGCGGTGCAGAAATCAAAAAATGCAATACTTAGTGATTCTCAATCAGGAATAACGTATGAAATGAGAACTTTGTTTAATAATGTTGACGAAAGATTTGCAAAATAAAATATCCGTGGTTTAATCGACCTCGTTTACTAGACGAATGGCTACTGGGTAGGTGTACGTTTAGATGCGCCAGAATTCACTGAGAAGCCGCACATCATCAGTAAAGACGAGGGGAAAATTTTGGGCATAAAAATTCGGGCCACGTCCAAGACAGAGGCGACTTGCTCGTGGTTGAAAGATGACAAGCCGATCACCGACTCCGATCGACTGAAACAAGTGGTTAAGACGGACAAGAACAAACCAGGCGATTACGTCTTCCAACTGGAAATTACTGTACGTAATACTGCCGTACGTTTGCAGCAGCTCAGTACATTACAGCTACAATAGTGGTCACATACTGTATGATCTGTTTTTGTCAGTACCAGGATTTGAAGTACTGTAATGGTTTCAGATGCCAGCAAAGGAAGACGAAGGAAAGTACATTTGCAGTGTCAAGAATAAGGAGGGGCAAAACAGCCAATCGTTGAATCTCAACTTCGACTAAAATAATACAATCGCACAGTACTGTACAGAATAGAGTAGAATCCACACTCTTGATATTGAAAGTAATTTGAAAGTACAGGCTGTTTCATATGATATGTCACCTATAAAAGTGCTAATAACTCCCGTATTAAGAGAGACATTTCAACCAGGTTTTTTTTTATTAGAAACTTGAAAATATGCCTGACAAGCATGCAAAATTTCATTGATGGGTCTCAACTACGAAGGGAATTATGAAGCCTCAAACATTGGGGTCAAAATCGGCAGTGGCGTGAAAAGCGCTCGATTTTTGAAGTCCACATGGAAAGAGGTGAGCTGTTCCGCTCCATTCAAGCATCCATTCGGATCTTCTGGAGCTTACAATGCCAAAACATAAAGGGAAGAGTGCCGCCATCCCTTTGAACATGCTTGAAAAGGAGTCTTTCAAGAGTTTTGAAGATGGCTGCACAGGTGCTGGAGAACGGAGGCGGAGACATCGAAAAATAGGACCTGAAAAGGCGTCGCTTGTTTCTTCGTTAATTAGTGCATGTACGTCAATGAAATTTTGCATGCTTATCAGGCATATTTTCAAGTTTCTAATAAAAAAAACCTGGTTGAAATGTCTCTCTTAATACGGGAGTTATAAGCACTTTTATAGGTGACATATCATATGAAACAGCCTGTATGAAAGTTATGTCATGGGTTGTTCGTCATAAAGTAGCGAATAATAGAAAAAAGAGGTACGAAGTACTAAGAGGTACGTAGAGGTTTCCTTCCACACACGAAGTACTTACTTACAATAGCTATTATAACAGAGCTACAAAGCCATGAATTCTTCACGGAGCTATTACATCCCCCCTTTGCATAGACACATGGACAGGAAACGTGCGCTGTCTATGCGCCGCGTGCAAGTGCGGCGCGCGCGCGTAGACAGTTGCGAAATGCGCGCCAAAAGCTATACCTTACCTTTCGCGGCGGTCCACGCTGGACCGCCGCACTTGCACGCGGCGCATAGACAGCGCCCGTTTTCTGTCCATGTGTCTATGCAAAGGGGGAATGTAATAGCCCCGTGAAGATTTCGGGGAGGTGCTTTCCTCAAGAATTTTGTCAGTACTCTGTATGTAGGTATCATCGCACAATATTGGTACCTGACCAATAATCCATGTACTAGGTAGGTACTGGAACGCAAAAAAACTAAAAGTAGTACCCACGAGCCCACGCAAAAACAGAGCGAATTGATCACCGGAAAGAGAGCGACAAAATACAATATATAGGATTGCCTTACTCGATAAAAGGACGTGCTTTCTCAACCTTCCAGCAGAATAAAGTGTAGTATTTATAAGCACATCTGTAGTAAACTTTACACAAAATACGCTACGCTTTACAAGAAAAGTAAAATATAATTAAAAGTGAGGAAAAATAAAATAGAAACAAAAACGAAGAAAGTTGACGATCTTCTTCCTCCTTCAGTTTGAGTATTTCTCATAAACGATCTACAACAAACGCTAACAATACGAAGGTAAATATTGTAGGCGCCATTCTGCGGGAAGGTTGATAAAATGCGTCCTTTTATCGAGTAAGGCGAATATTATAGTGGACACTTGAGCATAACTGCAATAGCGCAAGCAAGGTGAAAAGACCAAGGCAGAAACTTTCCGCTACTTCCGCCGGCCGCATATGCCCACCCGCCACCTGCACCCCCATCAAAACGAATAAAAGTTTTGCATTGAAAATAAGGCATGGATTTTTCTCGCTTTACTAAAGCTCGCGGTGCAAAACCAAAAAAGCAATAGTTTGCGAAACTGAAATAGGAATAATGGGATGCGCTGAAAGCTGAAAGTAATAATATGGAGAAAGAAAGAGAGAATTCAAAGAGAAAGAGAGAAAGCTTTGAGAATTCTTGTTTCAGTTTCGCAAACTATTGCTGTTTTTGGTTTTGCACCGTGAGCTTTAGTAAAAGCGGGATAAATCCATGCCTTATTTTCAATGCAAAACTTTTTATTCGTTTTCTGAGCCTAACGTTTGCCGCGTCGATGATACCGTATACCACCAATACAGAAAAATAACGGTAGTGCGTGATAGGCGTTACTTCATTAGTAACGTAGGTACGTCTAGTGGTTGTCGTTCTTGCATCCTGATTTCTGATCCTGACTGTCTCGTTCGATTAGGGCGATACTCTCATTCTTTATTTGGGCCGCCGTACACTGTCACATCATGTGCACACAGTGGTTTTTTTTGTTTCGCGGCAAGTATCTAGCAGTTCAGAAACTTGACGGGGGAGACTTGAAGACGATGACTCTGCCCGCACACCGATAAACAATACTCTTTCATGCATACGGTAACGGTGCTGAACATTAGAAACATGAAAAAACACGACGTAACATTCATGGACCGGGTCGCATAAGTACGTACGTGTTATTGACCGTTTCACAAGGGCTACGTATATACGACGCTCAATTTGCGCAAAGTTACACAGAACCAGTCTGGAAGATCATGATGGTGCGGCGGCAGCCGGGGACGCCCGTCGAAGTGCACGTAGGCACCACAGTTTTGTTAGACGGGTGCACAGCGTGTAGCAAAGCCTAAACCCAAATTGGCACACGCACATGGTATGTACACTCGACGTCGACATGCAACTGGTAAGTTTTTACACAGCACCATCTCCACAAAAGTCCCGTCAGTAGCCGAAGTCGACTCGCCGTGTAAATGCATCTGTACCTAGTAGTGTATGTTCTGTACTGTCCTGCACTGCACTCGCTTAATTACTACCATATTCCGTATGGCGGTTACGATTTACTGGTAAGGCGTTCAGGTATACAAGGTCCGTTGTGCTGCGCCTTCGTCGTAACTCGCAGCGTGGGTTTTTGTCTCGAATTCTTCCGCCTTCGATGCGGAACAATTTTTTCCAACTTTCGACATAAAGGTCGTTTCTCTTTTACGAGAAGGAACAACACTGACTGCAAATGGAAAGACAAAGTAACCAGCGTTGAGCAAGTTACTGGATACCTATCGACAAAACTGGAATAAAATTCGACGATGTCATTCCCAAGAGACGGATCAGCCCTCTCGAACAAAACTGCTCCTGCCGATCAGAAAGGAATTCTGAAGAGCGAACTCCTGGCCATCGGCGTTCTGGCCTGTACTTCCATCTGCGGGGGTGAGATACTCCATATTCATCGCATGAAGGTTGCCGTGTAAAAAGTAAAGAACTGCCCCGATTTAGGATCGAATTATCGCCCGTTGATTATGTCAAGACGCATACTCTGTGGTGACGAATGAACAACGCATTCGAATCACCGTAAACTTCGTTCTGCCTCCCGCCTCTCAGTTGTTTCTCAGGAACGATGATGGAATAGTATTTACCCATGCATATCCCCATGAGGCTATGCAAAAATTGAGAGGTCCAATATGGGGCTATGCATAGGGGGGGGGGGGCTATGCATAAGGGGGGGGGCTATGCATAGGGCATTATTTATGTATTGCCAATATGGGGCTATGCATAGGGGGCTATGTATAGGGGGGAGGGGGCTATGCATGGGTAAATACGGTATTCTTAGCCCAGCGATCTGGGTTTGATACTACACACATACGTGCTAACCCTTTTCTCTTGCAGTGATCTTCTGGTGCTGGCTCCTGAACCGATGTCGACGCAAAGAACTGCAGCACTTTCTGCACAGAGATGACGCTGCCTACGTCACGGCTCGTCGAGACTATTGGCTGGCCGCAGAACTACGTCATAGTCTCCAGGGATTGGCTGCAGACACCAGCAGAAAGATGGCAACTGCTCAAGCACCAACTGCTGCAGTTGTAGAAAGGACCGCCTCCTCAAGTTCCGTCCAGACACAAACTCCATCCGGCACAACTACAGGAACAGTACCTGCAGATATTCGCGAAGACGAAGTAGAATTAGAACTGCTACTGGATGAACAGGTGCCACCTCTGGTAGTCACCAAAAGCCCATCTTCACTGGGTGTGGTTGCCTCAGCGCGGATACTGCCTGTCATACAAGAAGACAGCGAGTCCGCCACAGATCAAGATAGCTCCGCCCACTACGAATAAAGTTTAGCTGAGGTGCTATTAGTGTGCTATTTGTTTTTAGATGAGTACAGGTTGCGACATTTCGCACTCTATCAGTGCGAAGCAATCCAGTATTCTGATCTGAAACGACGCATTCGAAATAGAACATGTACTGTACAGAATTTGCACGTACGGATACTGTATGTTATGTACCAACCAGTACTGCCACTATAAAATCATATGTGAAAGAAACGTACGTACATATGTCAGAAAGTTGCTTCAAACTTTGAACATGTACGTAATGTATATGTACATTACTTCATGGCGAAATAGCGAAAAATAAACTTAATACTACAAACCAAACCTGTGACAATTCAATTAAGGTCTCACGCTATAGTTTCGGAGCCAACTTTGAGGCTTCGTCGTAGCCGTTGTACGCAAGATAAAAGTGATCCGTCATAATGTGAATAAAGTATCATTCTTCCTCTACATGTACACCAAACGGCAGCGCCAAAGCTCTTGTATTCGGCGCAGTACGACACGCCGAAGAACACCATAAAAACCATGCGATTTGGGTGTTCCGAAGGAACCACCACTGGTGTTTACCCGCTCTTTCTCAGAGCCGAGTAAGTACGGGTAAAATTACTCGGGTAAACAGAAAGTCGAGTAAAACCGAGTAATTTTACTCGGGTGGAAGCCTTACTCGGGTAAAGTACCAATAATTTGCCCGAGTACTCGAGTAATCACGCATCCTATTCTGGTGTCCTAAATTAGACTTTCATCTGATTTTGGCATGAAAGGTGTGTTCAGCTTAACCTTCACTAGCTCAAATAATTGCAAACATACAGTACGTTCGTAGCTTGGTTGTTTTTTATTGTTCCCGACGTGGGTTTCAGTCAGGGTGCGATGGGCTTGGTGTCGTGGTGGAGGCCAGCGGACGGCGTCTCGTAGTAGTGGGGTGGCGGCTGTCCGCCATACGGACCCACTCCAGCATTGTAGGAGTCCGTCAAGTCCCCGCCTCTGACGCCCGCTTCCCCGTCCTCTCCTGCGTCGTATCGACTACCGCTTCTCATGCGCTCATTCCTCACCCTCCTCAGCAACAACAAACTCGGCAGACGAAACAACAGGTGCAGAATGGCCATGGCCAGCGTGAAGCCAGCCCAAATACTTCTGGAATTGTAGCTGCCAGCCATAACCAGAATGTCCGCCAGCAGCGAGAAGGCGTTAACGGCCACGGCCAGCAGCAGGGGCAGTTCCGCTCTTTCCGCTGCTGCAGTAGTGTGCAGCGTCCAGAGGAGGCCGGCTAAGAGGAAGGCGTTGTAGAAGGCGTAGGAGAGCGCCGGCCAACCGCCCAGCAGCACCAGCGCAGTCAGGCCGAAATGAACGGCGAAACAAAAGCGCAGGATGGACTGGTGGTCCAGATTGGGCGGAACCACACGGTCCAAACTCGACATCATTCTGCTCAGCTGCAACGCAAACCAACAACACAATAATAATTATTATTAATATTGTAGCTTTACGGTAGAAATAATAGCCTAAACTTCGAGAATAAGTAAAATACCTGTATCACCCGTGTGAAAAATGAGTTTGTTGCGCTGCCTCGCTGGTGTAATAGTTTTCAACGGTGGAACAGCGCAAGCTTCCGTGTCACAGTAAACAAAACGCCTGTCAACATGGAAGAGCTATGTAGAGGCTGCCACACAATGCAAAGGAATCAATAACACCCAGCTAACACGCAATAATAGCGGTGACGAAGCTGCATCACATCAGCTGGTCCGTGTTGTGTACATACTATACGCACAGGCCAGACGCAGACACACTATGCACATGCAGTACGCATAGTACGTAAACTTGCCTGTTGCGGCAGGCACATACAATACATAGCATCATTCATACCATACCAATGATGAAGTTTTTAGTATGAGGATAAGGATGCAAACTTTTCACAATCCAAGGCACAGAAGTGAAGGGTCAACAAAAATTTGCTTTATCATACACGCACGTCGTACATTAGCACAAGCATATATCATACCAGGATCATACATATTCAATAGACATGGTGCATTGAAACTATTGATGATCGGAAGGATATACCGCGTGAGTGTACGTACACTACCACTGTACGTACCTGGTGCACATGCTAGCTAAGCAAACACACCACTTTTAATACTATAGGAAATAAATTGCCTCGTCATCACGCTCTTGAATCACTCAACCACTTCCTGCAACACACGAAGAGAAGTTTCATCAGCGCTTCAGATGTGGACAACGCTCGTCGTAGTCGGTATCTGAAACAAAATGCGCGAACACAGCCGATATTACTTTTTAACACTCCCGTAAAGTAAGGCACCGTATTTACCGGTGCTTAGCTTAACGCAGCGGCCAATATTGGCAATACATCAAATTCATACGTACATAGCTACCGCAATGCATACATCCAAATGTGCTAATGCCCAAAAGTTTTCGACGAACGCATGATAAATCCATCAGTTCATACATAGAAAGACCCTGCGTGGCTTCTTGCCCATGCACCGGTAAAACGGTAAGCGATCGGTTGGTTTCCGTACGTACGTTTCAGGTAGTCGTGAGGCGTGAGGATATCCGTGTGTCCGAGTAGCGTGTCGGTCATGAGTCGACTGCTGGGCAGTCCGGCGCTTCTGCCCACCTGCGCCGCCGCCTGCAACTCCAACTGAAGACGCAGCGCCCCCGCCGGCGACACGCGCTCGTACATATCCAACTCCTGCTTCACGCCTGATCTACCACGCTGCAACAATCACGCCCGAAAGAGGCCCTCATTACTACTGCACCCCATCCGCTATTGTCGCGTCCATCGCTGACCCAGCATTCACATCGGAGGGAGACGTGCGCTGGGCGTAGTACACAAAGGGCATGGACAGCCATGGACGCGCCGGGCGCACTCACTTCCAATGTGAATGAGCCGTAATAGAATGGAACACACAAACAAACAATCGTTGTACGTATGCATCATGCACACCGAGCATTGATCGTACGTTACGTACGTACACTTGATATGCATGCACCAGCATGATATCCATGTGTGTCCTAACCCCCTCCATAATCTCAGATGGCCGTACACACCCTTTGCGGCCACCCCGGCTGCCCATGGTCATTGTTCTCTTCTGGCCCCAGCCAACCCACGGCTATGAACGGCCACAGCCGCAGGGTGGCCGCAAGGGGTGTATGTGGCCATCTGAGTAGAGGGGGTAATACAGTAGTATCCGTAGTGTAGTATACAGTAGTGTAGTATTCGCACGCATGTAACATTTCAATATGGTTATGTTGTTCAACGTCGTCCGAGCATTCCATTTCCACCATTGCTCTCCCCCCCTCTGTGCAACCGTACATACAGGTTGTATCTCACCTGTTCCTCTGACAACTGCAGTTGATGAGATGGGCGCGAAGAAGCAACACTGCTAATTCCATCCCTGTCAGTACAAACAACAGCACACTATCCTCCTGTTCATGCGGTACACGTACACCAATCATGTACTGCTTCCTTTGCTACTGCCCGACACGCTCAAAGTTTATCGCACGTACTTGACAACGCAGCTTACTTCAGTTTGTCTGGCATGCCGGAAGACACGGCTCCTCCACCCGCTTTAGCTAACTCTTTCTTAGACACGGGAAACTCCATCGTCGCCTGTACGAAAAGAACACCTCTAACACAAAAAAAATACAATGATTAGCAAGACGATACAGGCGTCGTAATCTGGACTGGTTGAAATAAGAAAGGCGTGAGGTAGGCGTCGTTTTGTACATTTTGTGAAGAGTTCTAAAACGTATTTCTCGACACGTATACCCTCATTTTCTTATTTGAACCAGCCAATACAATAGCGCCATTGAAAGGTAAACGACGAGTGAGAACGCAACTCCTTTTCCCTCAACAAACTTGACCCAAAGTTTCAGCAAATTTTTATCAACAGTATGGTTCAATGATAAAATCGCCTTCTCAATAATGCATAATATCCTCTGATAAACAGCAACAGAGAAACGCAAATAAAGATTCGAGGAAGTTGAAAACATTCGCTATACAATGTTGTAGATGCCTGGACAAATAATAATAATAATAACTACAGTATGTACAATCCCACATCCAATGATTGAACATCTCACATGATCACGACAATGAACACCGTTCAACAGAGCTAAATCCCAATAGCAAAAGATAAAGGCTATAAGCGGTTATCCCCACATTACCCCACAACTGTCAGGTCCTGACAGAATAAGCAATAGTTCCCAGTACGGCTATCTTATCACTTCACTACCAAGAAAGCACACACCACCAAACTTCCCTGTGTTCAGTAGTCCTACGCAAGCAAGATAGTCGCTGCTGTAGGTACAATACCATTAGATACTACAATTACTTACTCTCACATCAAAAGACAGCAGCAGTGAACGAACAGCTTATGACATAAGATAGCGCGGGGTAATTCGGGTCAGGAGTAATTCGGGGTCAACCTCAACCTATTTCCAGAAGGATGAAAATTGGTGATCGCGGCAGCAAATCACACCTTATGCGCTCTGCTATCTGGTGGTTATACATACATAAATCTACTGCTCCCCTTTGGCCCTTCTAACTGAGAGAACAGAAGAAATGGCTCGAATTACCCCGCGCTATCATGTCTTATCCTCAATACCATTCATTACGCAGTGACAGTATGTAACCAGCGAATGAAAACCGTCGAATTTTAGTCCATTAGTGTAGCATCCGTATCAATTCAATGCATTCATCCATCCAACCCCATATATTATTCAATGCTCATCCAACACGAACATGGAGAGTGGAGACTCGAATAAAGTTGCTATACTACCCCACATTCGGCTACCATATGCCACAGCAGCAAAAGGAGGTGACTGTGGCTAGCTAGCATTACATACATACACTAACATACAAATTCGTAATGTGTGCCGTAGGCTAGGCTTGGGCTAGCAGAAGGTCGATTCCTGAGAATTCCAATGGAGAGAACACATGACTCGCCGCATCAATAGTCGTGCCACCAACCACATACAATCACTTCTTCGGCTTTCATCGCAACAGGTGTGCGTCGTATGTGTACATACATGCCGTTTAGTTTACAAAAATTTGTACTTTTTCATCATCGTCAGCGCGCCCAGCGCGTCTCGTTCCAAACAAACGTACGTAGGTACGTGTAATTCGCGTTCCTCTGACTCTATCCAGAGATCATCAGTCATCAGCTTCCGCCACCGTTGTTCGTGGACACTGGCGTCGCCGCGGCGGTAGAAGCAGCAGAAGAAGCAGAAGGAGGGGCGGCGGCGCCTCGCTGTCTGGCTGCCATGCGGCCCCGCTTTCCGACGCTGGCGTAGCGCCGCATGAGCGCCTCCACCTTGTCCGCGTGTCGACTGCCGGCGGCGAACAGGCGCCCGCTCAGCTCCGTCAGCGCCTCCTGCAGCGCCCGATTCCGCTGCGCGCACGTCAGCGCCATCTCCGCCACCTCATCCTCCCCCTACAACAGCATTCGCGGCACGTACAACCCACACGCATCACAGTACTGACCCGTCTAGCGAGAGCTCTCTTTGAGGTGCAACTAACTAGTACACAAGTACTCCCGCAGAATCCCATGTCGCACAAAAATTGAAACTCATTCCAGAATTTTTCAAAGCGGCGGCGTTTCATGTACTCCTTTATTCCGCGAGAGCAAGATGTACGTTACTGTACCGTACAGTCTATTGCGCAGCGTGAGCAAGGCCCAGAAACAACTCTCGCTAGACGTGATCTCTTGCAATGTTCACAAAATGTCCGATCTTGCAATGTCAGCACCATTCCGTAAATACACATGTTATGTACTAGTATTTGCACATTTTGGACACGAGCGAGCGAGCTTTGAGACGCAGCAGCCCGACAAACTTCACGACAATCAATACGTCGCGGCGAGCAAACTGAGCGTACCTTGAACGCGGGCCAAGTCGGGCTATTATCGAAATGAACTAGTAGCACACTAGTAGGCAGGCAGTTCACTTCGTACATACACACTATTATTACATATGGCCACCTATAGAAGAAAGTATACGTACGTACATAGTACAACAGGCAGTTGTCCCACCCAGCCGCACTCCCTCCCATCCCACGTGCTCCTATTATTTGTTGTTGTCGCTCCCTGTCAATGCAACAACCGCCAACACAACTTTCCTCCTTTCCTTCCAAGTAGGCCCAAAAGTACCATAATCGGTCCACTGAGAGAACGCAAAGATTTTCGACGGCGCGTAAATCCACGGAAATGTCCGTGAAATTTTGATTGAAGAAGTTTTTTGGCCCATGGCCACGGAACCCTTTTCGGTGTCAATTACTAAAGTCAAGGGAACTGACGACGTGTTGAGAGACGTTTTCTGTAAGGCTTGAGAGTAGCCTGTAGTATAGGCGGAAGGGGGGTACTTTTTGTGAATTGAGATAATATGCCTATCGGATTCCCCATCAAAAACTGCATATGTTGATGAAGTTTTAGGAAAAAATTTGTTCAGGCATCATCGAGATATTGATGGGCAAAGGTGGGCAGGTCACATTTTTGCCGTTTTTCAACCTTTTTAGCCATATTTCAGCAACCGCAGGGCTTTAGAGGGCTACAATTTGGTAAACACATACATCCCATAGGGACCCAAGTCTGGACCAATTTTGAGCCCAATCGGCCACCTGTGTGGCGAGATATAGCGTCACAAAGTGCATTTCTGTATGTTTTGCACCTGTTGCAAATTTAGTTTTTTGAATACCACGGCGCGAATACATGCCCTGCACTGGGTAAAATTTTGACAGCAAGTAGAGAAGGGTTAGGCCTAAAAACTTTAGTACTACCGCAAAAAATCTCTATAATTGGAATTGGGACTACAGTCCTCTCGAATAGTGAAAAATGCAGCAAGAATTTTCCCGCCTTTTTTATTTTTCAAGATAAATGAGCAATACCACTGAAACTTTTTCCTCGTAAGTAGCCTATCTTATGTAGAATTTTATGTAGATTTCAAAAATAAAATTGCTTTTCTCAAAAAATTTAACCCTTACCCAAAATTCACAAAAATATACTACTTTTGCAAAATTATATGCTAGGGGTTAAATTTTTTGGGAAAAACAGTTTTATTTTTGAAATCTACATCAAATTCTACATAAGATAGGCTATTTATGAAGAAAAAGTTTCAGTGGTATTGCTCATTTATCTTGGATAGTAAAAAAGGCGGGGAAATTTTTGCTGCATTTTTCACTATTCGAGAGGACTGTAGTCCCAATTCCAACTATAGAGATTTTTTGCGGTAGTACTAAAGTTTTTAGGCCTAACCCTTCTCTACTTTCTGTCAAAATTTTACCCCGTGCAGGGCATGTATTCGCGCCGTGGTATTCAAAAAACTAAATTTGCAACAGGTGCGAAATATATAGAAATGCACTTTGTGACACTATATCTCGCCACACAGGTGGCCGATTGGGCTCAAAATTGGTCCAGACTTGGGTCCCTATGGGATCTTTTCGCAGGCCAAATTGTAGCCCTCTAAGCCCTGCGGTTGCTGAAAGATGGCTAAAAACGTTGAAAAACGGCAAAAATGCGACCTGCCCACCTTTACCCTTGAATATCTCGATGTTGCCTGAACAAATTTTTTCCTAAAACTTCATCAACATATGCAGTTTTTGCCCTTACGGCCTCGCCGTAAGGGCTACTACGTTGAGTTGCCTTAATCATACGGGTATAGGGACCCTACGTACTATGCTGTAGGATAGGGTTACGTACTGTGTAGGTATAGGACAAATTTCAAATTTTCAATTTGGCGATCCTACGTATGTGGCGGCGATACGCCCCATGATGAAGTTTCGTTGACGTTTTAGAGAACCTAAAGTTTCGTTGACGTTTAGAAGATTTGTGTTTCGTTGACATTTTGGGAAAAATTTGTCCGCACCCAGGTTCGAACCTCACCCCGGGTAATCCCGTAGGATTGGAAGACGAACGCTCTATCGCCTACACCGTCGCGACGAACTGGGCAAATGACGAAAACACAGGATAAGTAGTTGAGCTGAGGAGGAATAATTTGCATATAAGACAAAAAGATAAAAGATGTGGTTTAGGGAGTAATTTGCATAGGAAATGTCGATATTTGAGGCAAAAATAATTTACATGAAAAGAACAGTGTGTTAAAGAGTGGAATTTGCATACGAAAAATAAAAATGCGGCGAAAATTGAGACACGTCACAGACTAGTTATTTTCTGCTTTTACTCTGTTGCTGAGCAGCGGCGCTATTGCGTTGAAGAATCACAGGGGAAAAATTGTGCATAGTCAGTGAGAAAGGGAATGATTTTCTTCTGAAAGGATCGTATCTTCAACAGCAATTCAAAAGGAGAACTCTCTTTTGGAAGGAGTGCGTGTTCAAGAGCGATTCAATAAAACAATGCCTGGAATGCTGTGGAAGAAGAACATCTCAACTCAAATGGCAGGAGAGAAAAAGCAGGTAATTTTGAAAAGAAGTTCTGCAGCAGATACAGTACTGATAGCTGTACAATAGATTCATTTCTTTCTGGACCCACGGGCCCGATCTATTACTGTAAACGGGGAAATTTTCGGACGGAGGAAATTTTCGGAAAATTCGAACAAAAAATTCTGTCCGAAAATTTTACCGTACGAATTTTTTGTATGTACAGTATATTTCCATGTGCAGTACGTATTGCTAAAAATCTTAGAGTCAACGAAACTGAAAAAACGCGCAGAAAAGCAACAAAACTTTCAGTTGCAGAGCAGTTCACAGGCTCATGTTTAGATTGCTAGCGTGAAGTATTCATGTCAACGAAACTGTGAATATGTGACCAATATGGTGCTGTGTCCCCTGATACCGTACTTCCGATTTTGCCCACCGTTTTTCTCTGCTTACAAACCTGCTTTACCCATCCGCATCTGCCTGGGGGACCCAAAGGTTTTTCACTGCTGCATGCTGAAACCCTACTTGACCCACGGGCCCGATCTATTACTGTAAATGATGAAATTTTTGGACGGTGGAAATTTTCGGATAAAAAATTCTGTCCGAAATTTTAACGTCCGAATTTTACCGTCTTTCATACATACGTAGTCTACAGTACATTCATACGTAATACAGTAAATGTCGCTGTGCGTGCATGCACATTGAGGTCAGACATGTGTCCGAAAATTTCCCCATCCGAAAATACAACTTCAATCAACTCTCCATTCCATACCGCACGCATCCTCTTTCTTCTACTACCATTTATCAGCCCTTACATACTGCTACTTGTAAGGGCTTCACTCCTGTTTGGCCCTCAGGACAAACGGCTGGTAATCATTAATATCTGCCGCTCAGACAGCATCTCTACTTCCAAAAGACAGCACACCAGCCTCTACTACTGCTAATTGTAAGGGCTTCACTCCTGTTTGGCCCTCAGGACAAACGGCTGCTAATCATTAATATCAGCCCTTCAGACTCCTCCACTCACACCTAGAATGGTTGCCTTTTTATAAGCTGCTTGTTGATGGGGAATCCGATAGGCATATTATCTCGATTTACAAAAATTACCTCCCTTCCACGTACTATGCAACCGCTACAGAAAACGTTTCTTGAACTATTTTGCGCAAAAATGTCTTCCACGACGACAATACAGAAATCTTCGCACTCTTTTTAGTCTTTGACCGATAATACGAAGAAATTCAAACTATTGCTCCCGCTCACACACAGGTTTTTGTTTACTGCCACAATATGTAAGAGAACAGAAGCATATTCGCCTTGCTCCATAAGAGCGGTTGTCGTTTCGACTTCCCCGCCGAATTGAGCTGTGTATTTATTACACACGCAAAATAATTGCTTCGGCGTGCTTTGCGCGTGTGTGTGATACTACAGCTCAAATTCGGCGGGGAGGTCGAAACGACAACCGCTCTTATGGAGCAAGGCGAATAGGAAGCTGGAAGGCAAAACTAGGCGACATCAGACAGGCCAACCACTTGCTCGTACTGAGCTCGCCCGTCTTGCGTGTTGAAGCACAACCGCCGGAGACTGGAGCAGCCCCTAATCGGCTTTGGCTCCTATGTTCAAGACGCAAAGACCGACGAGCTGGGTGCAGTAAAGTTGACGTGGCCTACTGTGCACTAGGCGACTTCTCGTCTTACCCCTAGTCGATGGCAGTCCTGGGCCCAGCGCGTCAGTTGGCAGGCGTTGCGTTCTTCCAGATGGGCGGCGGAGTGGAGCTGCTGCAGGAAGAGTCCGAGCTTCCAGGGGCGCACCCGACTCGCCGTCTCCGGGGCGTTGGCCAAGCGCGTGAGAGAGCTGACGCTGGGCAGATGACTGGCACTCCCGGCGCCCAACTTCCTCCCCCCACCCCCGCCACTCGGACCAGCAGTGGCGGCCGAAGCAGCCCCCTGTTCCTCAGCCACGGCAGCCACCGTCGCGCCGATCAAATCCTCCTTCTTCCCTCCTCCTCCTCCTCCTCCTGCTACTAAGCTCCCGCGCGCCGTCGTCGTCGTGGTTGCGCCGCCGCGCAGTCGAATGAGCTCCGGCCGCTTAAAGTGAGAGCGCCGAGCGTGCCAGCTCATCGTGTAGCTGGCCAGCAAGGAGGGCCGCGGACGGTACTCCGCCTTGGACTCGGAGGCGGAGGAGGTGCAGGGCTGCTGCCCCTCGCCCGCCATCTCGCGCCGTCTGCCCTTCCACCAACGAAACACCGGCGGAGGACTCACGCTCTCTCGCTCCTGCAAGCACTCCTGCATAGTACCACTGACTGACTAGACAGACCTATTGTAACCAGAAACTTCCCCACACCATCAGTCGTCGGTATTGTACAAACGTACATACATACGTACGTACATTAGAGGTGACTAAACGTACATACGTATAGGGGGTTCCATAATAAACTCACCGGATGTTAGTTCCTCTCGTTCATCAACGGAGCGTTCGATTTCATACGCTCTTTTACATTTGGTAGCTAAGGCTTCTAAAATGGTGCAGGAAAAATTTCAGCCCTGTAGTCTCCTTCTACCAAGGAAGTTATGAAATCTCAAACTTTCGGACACAAAAATTCACGTTTTTTCACTATGGGGCTAAACCCGGGTTTAAAAGGCCGAAGTTAGCACTCCATGGATGAGTTTTTCCAATTTTCTTCACAATGGCGTAGTAGATTGGTTCTGCCCCGCCCTACTTGTGATATTTATCAGGATTTGAAAATGGTATAGGTATTAGCTTATGGATAGTAGAATATGCTCTTTATTTTGGTACAACAAAACTAGTTCTAGGTATGTAAGGCGAGTATTCAGCCAAATGTCCCCGGACCGGTCCCTGGTGGGGTTGCCTAAGTCCGCAGCTGTGTCCGAGGGTAACGGGTTCGATTCCCGTTCGGTCCCATTTCTCTCCCCCCTTTTCGGGACCCGGCTATCGCCATACGGAACGCGGCACGTCACACAACATAAGACAAATCCTCGATTTCTAAGGTCAGCCTTACTCAGCTATTTTGAGCTGCTTCCTGTTGGCCTAGAAAGTTGAAATTTTGCACGCATAATCTTTGAAGCCTTGCCTACTTATTGCAAAAGACCGCATTTGAAAATGACACCCCGCTGTGGAGATAGAGACACAAACAGCCGGTGAGTATATTATTGAACACCCTGTACATCACAGCCTCGGACGTTAGGTATACGTTACACCATAATCGCTTCCCCTTGTTGCTCACCTCGGCAGAATCCTCTTCCTCGCCCTCTCCCTGAATCGTTGAGCTGCCACTGCTGCTGCTGCTGCTGCTACTGTGCACCGACTCCGGGGGACTGGCCAGTCTCTGCTGCGGAGGTAGCAACCGCCCCTTGCTTTGGGTCCGGTTACAGGGTGCCGTGGGTCGCAACGGCTGCTGCTGTTTCTTCTTGCCGGGCGAGGAGGAGGAGGAGGAGGAGTAGACGCCTCTCGCCTGCTTGTGCGTGGGCGCGGTGTGAGGCTGGTGTTGCTTGATGCGTCGCGGCTTGTCGCCCGGCCCCGACGCGATCCCGTCCAGGTCCTGCTTGCGCTGTCGCTTTCGCGGCGACAATTCCGCCGCGTTGTTGCTAGGGGGAAGGACGAGACTAGCCGAGGAGGTAGAAGCCGTGCTCTGGTTACTCTCCTCCGAACGCGCTAACAACACAACAAGCGTATGTAGTATGCAACACAGGACAGGACAGCATCATCTAACACATCGCGCCATATACGGTTGCACATCCCAAAGAGAACAACATATACTACCCCGCCTTATCCACTCCTTGCGCTGTTACGGCACGTGGCCGGATGCACGCTTCGTATTGTTCGCGTGCATTCCTGACAAGAAGACCTCGCTCGCTGTCCGCCCGTTTCGCGCATAACGCATGGTCCCACTTCAACGCAAGTAAGATAAGTGTTGTACTATTCCAAGCAAATCAGGCAGCGAGGGATGCTCCCTTCTCCCCAATAAACGATGTCGGCGTTTCGTTACGCTATTTCAGACTTTCTCAAAAAAGGGCAGCCATCCGGGCATGTTCCGCAACAGCGCATGCAGTGGATAGTAGCCTCTCAGACAATTCTTTCCTTGCTTTCTCCTTACCGGTGGGCGTGTCGGCTCTGTTTAAGCCGCCGACGACGATCTCCGGGCCGCTCATTGGCTGTTGCTGAGCTTCGAAGAGGAGCTTCCGGGTGGCGGCGCTGCCTCCTCCTCCTCCGTTGCTGGTGCTGTTGTTGTTGTTGCCTCCTGCGCTGGCGGTGAGAACGTCGGAGGTGCGTTTGCGGAGGATGGCGGGCTTGGGACTCTGCATGGTGGGCGTGGACGCGCCGCTGCTTCCAGTCGAAGCGGAAGAGAGAGTCCCCGCCTGCGGAGACATCATCACTGCCGAGCACGAACCCCCACTCTGCACACACACACGCGCGCGTAACACAGTTACAATGCAGAGCTCTACCGCGCCAATCCTACTTTGCATGCAAAATACATCTAGGGTACTATGGGGTAAACCCGGCCACCTAAACTCCTGCGAACTTGCTGTTTCAGCAAATGATGAAGCCAAATAGTAGCTCATTTGAAAGAGGAGAGTTCAAGGAATCGATGGATATTATATCGTAGCCTACTTGCCTCAATATCGGTCCATTGGTTGCTGAGATATACAGCCCTAAAGCTTAGGTGGCCGGGTTTACCCCAAACCAAAGTTGCTTTATCGTAATAAATACATACAGTACACGTGTCGTATGTAGGGTACGTAGGTATACCTTGAGTGAGCTGATCGGCGAGACGGGCGCTCTTCCTGCGGCGGCGGCGGGGAGGACAGCGGCAGCTCCGGCGCCCACGGAGCGAAGGACGGAGGAGGAGGCGACCGGCACGGACACACGAGCACTCATCACAGAAGACGGCGGCATCCCCGCAGAGCTGCTACTCAGGATGCGCGACACGGGGAACCCGCCCACTCCCCCTGCACCACCTACAACACAACACACTCCCCCTGCACCACCTACAACACAACACACTCCCCCTGCACCACCTACAACACAACTAGACTGCAGTACTGCTGCTGCAATACGGAGTGCAAACTGTTTGCTTTGCTACACGGCATCATACCCTATCATGGGCGTTATAAAAGCATATCGAATGAACAATAGCGTCAACCACTATTCCTAAACGCACCTTCGCACATACGTACCTATGGCGCAAGCGCAACTCTACCTAAATAGATATGCAATCATTCATGTATCCACCATATGCAGTAAGGGAATTGGGTTGGTCGATGCTGACCCCGCGGCATTTAGTGAAAGTTTGGATCGGTGTCTGCGCGGTCGTCGACGTCATTTTGTCGTCAATTCCTCCTCTCACTCGCTCCTTTTCAGCTCCCAGATGATTGAACAAGGTCAACGACCGCGCAGACACCGATCCAAACTTTCACTAAATGCCGCGGGGTCAGCATCGACCAACCCAATTCCCTTACTGCATATGGTGGATACTACACTACTACATTTGTGTATGCATGTACTTAACCCATACTGAATATTGTCCTCACTACCAACTACTTCTTTGTGCGCACCGGTGAGCACTGAAAAACGGAACTCCAGTAAATAAGGTGCTCGCTGGTGCGCACATTACATATTGGAGTCGCGTCCGGTGCTCACTTTTGCGCACCAGTGCGCACCACTGTACAGTGCGAGCCAGTGAGCACCTTATGTACTCTGGGGCTGGTACTGGAGCTCCGTATGTCAGTGCTCACCAGTGCGCATAAAGTAGTAGTTGAGGACGATATTCAGTATGGGTTAAGTACGTACCTGTGGGGGTGAATTTCTCTCCACCTGAGTTTCCTCCAACTCGTGTCAAGAAGGAAGCGGTCGAAGACGACTGCTGCACTTGATACATGGTGGGGCCTTTGTTAGAGCGCCAAGCAGCCAACGTGTACTTGTTGCTCATCTAAACCAGCCGTATGTATCCAATGGTGCGCTTCAGACGTGAACTCCGAATTCGCTCCGAATTCGGAGCCCTGACTATGCTTCAACATGTAAATCCTCCGAGTTTGCTCCGAACTCGCTCCGTTTTTCCAATCGTATGTGTGAACTGCCGAGTTTGAAGCTCGGAGACGTGTGAACCACCGAGTTTAGCTTCGAACTCGGAGGTTTCTCGGAGCAAAAGTCGGAGCTAATTAGAAAAACAAAAAACTGCGCAGAAAATTTACGACGCGGCGCGTGAACCTCCGCAAACTGATAAAAGCTGCTCGGCGTTGCTTTCTCCCCTTGTGAACGACTGAAAAGAAGCGCGCCGTGTTTATTCGGAGCAAAAACGTTTACGTGTGAACAACCGAATTACGCTCCGATTTCGCTCCGAATTCGGAGGCTTCACGGAGCGAACTCGCTCGGAGCAAACTCGGAGCACGTCTGAAGCGCACCAATGACGCAATTTGTAGTATCTGCTTATGTATGTATGTATGTATGTATGTATGTATGTATGTATGTATGTATGTATGTATGTATGTATGTATGTATGTATGTATGTATGTATGTATGTATGTATGTATGTATGTATGTATGTATGTATGTATGTATGTACGCACGTATGTATGTAAGTGTGTGTATGCCAACTAGACATCATGCGAAGAGCTTACATCAGTGATATTGTTGAGGGTGTGATGCGGAGGAGGTCGACCGATTTGCATACCCGGCGGCAAACTGATGATCTTCGTTTGAGCACCAACCGGCTGAAGCAAGCGCCAACATATTACATCAGTTCTTTTCACTTCACACACAGCACTCACCTCGTCTGTCTGTACACCATTGTTATACATTGTTTAGCAGCGACAGTTATATCTCTGCGCCTTTGCCCGTGCTGTGAAAAGCAGAAACTTTATATTCACCAATCTTTTTTCCGCCTTTCATGTAGGAACATATTCTAACTCTGGAAGTACCTTACCTACCTATGTCTAAACGGATCAGCACGAGCAAGTACTCGGAGACAACTCTCGCTGGACGGACTATCCATGTCTTGCGTAATACTTCCTAATTCCTTGTAATTCCTCCTTATTCAGCACGTTTTTTAGATCGGTGTCCGCGGGGTTGTCGATGTCGCTTATAGTCTGGCCAATAGCAGTTGGCACCTGGACTCAAGGCGCGTTGCGTAAAATAGATTTGAAAATGCGGATTTCTGTCCACGCTTCGTGTACTCCTATTTAGCAGAAGTACATGCAAACTACGCAACTCGCCTTGAGTCCAAGTGCCAACTGCTATTGGCCAGACTATAAACGACGTCGACAACCACGCCGGCACCCATCAATAAAGCACTGGAAAAGAGGGGTGAGCTCGCGAGGAGCTGTAACGCACGTCGTGGATATAGATCTGATACGCGTACCCGACTGCCGGGAATTCCTGGCGTTGCTTTCTGATGCACTGCAGCTGCTGTAGGAGGAAAGTGCAGCGCCTTAGTCGCAGTTGACGTGCCTGCTCCACTCATGAGAGGAGACGAGGTAGACAAGGCAGGAGTCAGGCCCGGGCAAGACACGGGACGCATCGTCGATGCCTGCAATACATACAGGCACACATACATCCATACATACAGCTAGCTGCTGGCTGCCCCTACTGTGCACATATACATATATCTACAGAGAATACGTACAATCCCATGGCAGAGCGATGCATGCGCCATGAAGGTACAGAAGAAATGGCTTGAACGAAATGGCGCGGTGCCCCTGACTCGCAATGCCGCGCTCAGATAAGCCACGTTCGTAGACCGGAAATGTACACTCCACTGCAGCTGCTCACTTTTCGGGTGTACAAACAAAACAAAGGTCACACTTAGCTGAACGCGGCATACTGGTTCATTCACATTGGAAGGAAATGCGCTCGGCGCGTCCATGCCTTGCTTTACGTGTGTCGAGTCATGGATACGCCCGGCGCACGTCTCCGCGATGTGCATAAGAGCAGCAAAGGGATGCTTACCACGAGTCCTTTGGAGAGAGAGGAGGCTGCTGCTTGCGGATAGGCCAGAGTTCTGGCGCTTCCTCCCGCTCCCCCTCCGCTCCCTTCTCCGTTGCGCTTCTCTGCCGTTGTGCTTGTTATCGAAGCCTCCGAAAAACAAGAGGAGGCAGCTGCTGAAATCTGGTAGGAATTCGTCCACTTTACTCCAGCAGAAGCAGCCCAATTGGTGCAGGTTGCTCCGCCGGTTTCTAATTTGCAGTTGGTATAAGTCGAGATTCCTTCTTCTTCGGCTCGGTTTAGTTTTCCGGTAGAAGGATAATACGAATGATTTTGCACGATACTACTAGTAGTAGAGGCAGGTGCAGATGGCAAAGTAGACCGTCCTCTCCACAGGTCAACAGCTTGCTGTTTCAATTGTGCTTCCTTACTAGAAGAAGCAGAGAAAGAATGAAGAATCTTCTCTTCGCAAAGCGTTTCCTTGCAGCTGAGGTCCAACACTGCAGAAGATTTCCCGAGCGAGGAGACAGAGGAATCCGCTACTCGCTTCTTGTTGTCACAATCATCTCCGAGGCAAAGCGATGCTCGTTTCGCTTCTTCTTTTTCCTCCGACATTTCTCGCCTTCTTCCGTCAATAACAGTTGAAATGATGCCATTTTCTCGGTTCTTTTTTCATCGAAAGGTAAGAAAACAGTCGCAAATTTCTTGAAACAACTCGAATTCAAGCTTCAACTTGGGTGAAGGAATAATACGAGGATTCTCGTCGATAAGTCAGTCAAATCAGCAATGGAACACCTGGAACTTGCTCAAACTTCCCTCAAGCGCAGTGAGAAGATCACATCACAGAACCGGAGCTAGTACGATAGCTCTCTTTCAAGCTCCTTCTTTCTGGATGGATCAAAACTCGGTAGTCGGTTTCTTCGCTCGCTTTCAATGATGGCATAATGAGAAACGTGAGCTGAACGTTGAGTGAGAGACGTTTGAGTGAGTATGTACATGTACGTACAGAACAGCGCTATACTATACATACTACATAACATACGTACAACGATGAAACGCGGAGTCAACTACGCCTATAGAGGCAGAACGCGCCCAGACGCGTTCGTAGCTTATTTTACAAATACTGTGAGCGCGCTTGCGCGCGTTCTAGGTGTACTTGGCGAAGTGGAACGGAAACATCTTGGCCGCTCACCAGCTGCTTATGACAAACGTGTGCGTATTTTCTGTGCATTTTATTTTGGTGCAGTTTCGTCGCTCGTCATTGTTGCGACAATAAACTCTTGGAATGGTCGCTTGTTGCAAGCGTTCTCGAATGATCATACGTAAAAACACTACAAAATAAATATGCAACACAACAAAAGAAATCAAACAAAGCAAGAATATTTGAAAATCACCATTAGTTTGAACAGGTGTCAAGCCCTTAGAACCTGGAACCTATACATGTGTCAAACAGCTGACGGATTTTGGCCGACAGTTTTCATTCCTCGCTTTGACGCGTGTTTGCGCTACTTTGTACTTTTTTCCAAACATGCCGGCAACAGAAGAACATGAGAGAAATTTTTTCGAGTCCACGACTTGTCATGGCGTGTACTACCTATACCAGGCCCAGAGGTCCCAATCTCGCTGCTTCAAAGTTCTGTGGCTACTTGTGTTAGTGGGCATGATTATATTCGCCATTGTCGGCTGTTATCATGTGATACGAGACTTTTTGGACGCGCCCTTTGTAACGGAAGTTACCACCCAACATAACGCAACCTTGCAGCTGCCAGATGTTGCAGTGTGCTTTATGGGAGGCCTGAACGTCACCAAGATGAGATATCATGGTAAGGCCTATATCAATGCACTGGTCATGACCATAAATGCTATGTTAAATCCAAATGACAGCATTTTAGGCATATCTGACAAATTAATCGCCAGACTCATTGGAGGCAGTCGCAATATGGATAAGACCTCTTTGATATCGTTCGTTGTTGAAAGAGCAGAGGATGATAAGGCATTGAGAGCAGAGGAAGCGAAATTATGGAGCCTTTTTGACAAAGAGGAAGAATTGTACGCGACGTATGGATTTCGTTGCGAAGAGTTGGCCACGTATTGTTACTCGGTGGATAGTATGAGAGATGGCGACATTTCCTGCTGCGACCCGCGGCAGGACTTGAAAATGGTGCCTCACTTTGAATTGGGAAGCTGCTTTGTTATTAAGGGTAAGCCGTTCGGTACACATATGTTCGCTTTGAGTGGAGGCAAGGCCAAAAAACCTTTGTGTTAGTAGAAAAATCGACAGAAGACAGACACAGACTGGTCATTCGCCACTTCTTGAGCTACCTATTGCTCCTGGGTGATAGCGAAGCTGACCCCGAATCATGACAAGCCGCAATATCAAAGTCACGAACGAGTTCACCCAGGGCTGCTTCCATAACACAACGAATATTTGTCATCTTTGCGTATGCACCCTGCGGAGGTGAATTCGCGACGACTTTGACGTTTCGGCTGATCATGACCTGTTCCTTCCAAAGTTTTGTTGTACTACTGTACTTCTAATGTGAAGGAAGAATCCAAAAGTGGCCTGGAACAAATGCTGGCTTCTCAATTTGGCTGTTTCACCCTCCGAAGCGTGACGTGTTATCGGCCGAAGGATATAGTCACACCTACGGCTACGGTTTAGAGTTTGGTATGCCGTACGAAGGCGCAAATTTCGGTACTGTGAACGTGCCGGAAGGGAAGGCTGTTACCATCTCTTTCAATCCTCGTCAGATTATCCGCTCCAAGAAGTCAGGATGCGAGGAAAACGCTACGACGCCGAACAACTGCCATCTAAATTGTTGGAAGAATGCGTGGTGTAACACGTGCGAAGACTGTAGCGGCGAGGAGCTTAAAAATCAGGAGGCAGCTGAAGCCTATTACGAACTATACCAGAAATACGGCAACGGCAGTATGACGGACGAGTACCGCGACTACTACGACACTAACTCCGCATCCTCCAACAGCAACAGTAATAGTGGCGGCGCAGCAGGCGGAAGTACTGGGACCGCGAACTACTACAACTACCAGAGTCACTCTTGCTTCAGTGAGATGATGCGTCAAGCGATGCGTTGTCAAGAGGAGTGCAAGCCACTCTGCAACGAGTGGCAATTTGACCCCAGCGTCAGCTTTTCCGAAATCAACCAGACAGAAGCCAGAGAAGCATTCAAACTGCACGGATTCTACGCGGACGCAAATGTTGAGCCTGGCACGGAACATGAACGAACGGTGACGATAGTTCGAATGGGATACGCTGTCATGGAATATACAAAGGTATACCTACATTACGCAAGTACGTTATGTATGTTATGTAATAAGTATACCGTATTTTTGGGTGTATATCCCCCATTGAATATACCCCCAGTGTATAACCCCCATTGGCAAAACATAAGTTTTGCCCAGTGTATATCCCCCCTGGTGTATAACCCCCATGTACTGGAAGGTACCTAGCCTACCTATGTAAGCTGGTCATAGGCTAGCTATAGCTACTCCTACACCAAGCTACTATGCCTATGGCCTAGCTGAGCATGTCTTGTACTAGAATAACCCTGTTTTGACCGCGATTATGCCCTAAAACACGTACTTTTGACCTCAAAAACATGCCTCTACACACCTCTCAAAAACATAAATTTTGCCCAGTGTATATCCCTCCCAGTGTATAACCCCCCATCAGACCTCTCGATTTTTGTATAGCCCCACACCCAAAAATACGGTACATACAATAAGAAAACCGGCTCTGCTGAAACCTCAGCGCAAAAGATTGATTTGGAAATCATGATAAGTGTCCTTTGATATTATCAGCTTGTTCAAAAGGATGCGTTCACATATGCGATGGCTGTGGGCAACTTGGGCGGTCAAGCCGGCATCTGGTTGGGTTGCAGTGTGATCACTGTCCTTCACGCTCTCATTTACGGCATCAGCTGGATGTGGCAACGCGCTGGACGCAGAAGAAACGCAGCATCCATCAACATCATGGCCAACCAACAGAATGACTTCGAGAAACACTAAATCATGAACAGAAACAAAAATAGAACTAAGAGAACACAACATAAAATCGACATATACGTACGTACGATGTAGGTTCTTGTTGTTTCGTACCGGTTGCTTGTCCAACAACTTTGCGCATTGCTGGCTGAAAGGCTTATTGCGTCCAGTTTGAGTCCATAATAATCGACAGCGATTTTACATTTTCCCCTTCTAGGCTGGGTTGGATGCCGCTGGATGCTGGGTACGATCACCGGCAATAGCAATCTGAGCATGCATACGTACTGTACCTACGACGAACGTACGTGGAATGACAAGGTACTGTAAATCCAGAAATTTTCATACTCTTCTAAATTTCGTACTGGGAGGGGGTCGCCTGTTTCGTATCCATTAATTTTCGTACAGGATGGTGGGTGAACCAGGTATGAATGCAAAAAATTGCATGTGTCACCGTATGAGCGACCGGTATGCATACTGTGGGAGGATTGAATGAACGTACAAGAGAGTGGCACCATGGTCTTGGACAGAATACAAAGGCCGTGTTGTGTGGTTTCTGGGTGGAAGTAAATTTTTGTGGTTCATCATTGTAAAATTCGTATCCATTAATTTTCGGACAAACTTTTTTGTACGAATTGTATGAAAATTAGATGACTACGAAAATTTCTGGATTTACAGTATGTATGTAGTTATGTACAATATGTAGCACTGCTGGGCATCGACATGATTCAGCTCAAGCGTCCTGCTTGCATGGCTCGAGTGACGCCAAAATGGTCACCATATGTCTTTAGCTTATGTATCGATCGAATCTCTCAGGCAGCTGGAAGCAGCGTTCATTTTCTTCCACTAAAACCTTCTGGCACCTTAGCAAGAGTCGTTCCCAAAGGAGAGAATAATATTCCTTTTGGTCTTTTCCGTTCATAAAAACTTCAAATTACATTTATGGTGTATCTACGTAGTAGGCCGCTGCTAAACGTCATCGTCACTGTGCAGCAACTGACTGCCACCATTGGGAACCCGTGGATGCTGAAAAGCAGCCACATCTCTTCAAATCCTGACTTGCATCCCTCAGTTGGCAACGGTCACATCGCGAGCTTGGTCCTTTACCCTTACTTCCACATCACCGGCATATTCAATGGGCACGACAGCGAATCAGCATTGGCCAGAATACCGAACCCACTGGCCTTTGAAGCCTCAGTTGCCAATTCAACGACGATGTACATGCTAAACACAAGAAAAGCCATGTTCAGCTTCAGGCAAACAGGCGAAGAAGTCACGGTTAGAAGCGTCTACTATTGTCACAGACAGTTCAGAACCATAATGGTGAAGCGGCTCGTCATATCCAGAAAGCAGGGAGTACCCATGGAGAAGCTGATAACAATAAAACTCGACCACATGGGGAAGAACAGCTCTGACATCACAAGACATCAATCACTGCTGAACAGCACTGACCCCTCGTCTCCCATTCTTTATAACATGACCGTGAATAAAATTGAATTACACGGGGCTGCAATTCCAACAGTCTACATCGTGGCGCCGCAAGTTCCACAGAAACTTTCACTTCCAGCTGGCCAACGATCAATGAGAGCCATATTTATTGCATCTGTCGCTGTCAACAACAGAAGCAAAGCGATCCATGACTACATCTCCAACGCTGCCAATCCACACTTAGCAGCTTCTCACATCGCGGCTTGGTCTGAGCTTTGGGCCAGTGGGATTCAGATCAATGGAAATGACACTATCGCTTCAACTGTGCACTCTTGCTACTATTACATCTATTCTTCCATCGCAAGACCTATGCCAAACTACGACTGGCACTACTACGGTTTGCCACCAGCCAGCTTGGCAGGGAGCGATGGCAACAACCGTCGCTATGAAACAGGTAGTTACCACGGACACGTATTCTGGGATCAGGAAACCTGGATGCTGCCCAGCTTGATGCCATTTCATCCAGAGTTAGTCCGAACAGCGCTGGAAGATACCCGAATTCGACGCATTGCTGCAGCTCAGATGAAAGCTTATTTGTACGGTTACAAAGGCGCCATGTTTCCCTGGGAAGTCGCCTACACTGGATTTGAAGTACGATAGATTCGTTCAATATTCTACTGCGAGAAACAAGCACGTCATGATACTGGTATTATTTTTGCTGGTATGGTACGTCTGTACTGTACGTATTTGTTGCAGGTTTGTCCTGCGAGAGAGGAAACCGATTTTGAACTTCATATCACGGGTGACATCGCTGTATGTTTGCAGCAGTATCTTCAACTGACAGACGATGCATCTCTGGCCATAAAAGGTGGCTATTTGCTTGCTCAGGAGGCGGCAAAATTTTGGGCTAGCCGTTTGTCTCTACTCCACAATGGGACTCAATACGGAGCGCTCAAAGTGATGGGACCAGATGAGAGTCATGGTGCTCACGGTGTAGATAATTCTGCATACACGAACGCTATCGCGCAAAGAACTCTGCAAATTCCGATGTACATCTATGAGAGGTTTATTAGGATGAGCTCATCATTGCTGCAATCGTCTGTGCTGCCGCCGCCAGATCCAAGGTGGGAAAGGATCGCGAGAAAAGTGTACATTCCGTATAACAGTCAGCTGGATTATCATCCGGAGTTTGACGGATACCAACTGGGTTAGAAGACAAAAATTAAATTCAGTTGTGTACGTTGTAAGCTAAATTGCTCAAATTCACCCGTACATAAATGATTATAATCTGCGTCTTGCACTTCGTTACTTTTGAAGGCGACGAGGTGAAGCAAGCCGACGTCATACTTCTTGGATATCCACTCGGAATTCAAATGAACCGGAGCACACGGATGAGTGATTTGCGAATCTACGCGAATGCGACATCAAAATTAGGTCCTGGCATGACGTGGGCCATGTTCGCCATCAATTGGCTCGAGCTCGGTTACCCAGAAATTGCGGCGCCATTCTTCTTCCACAACTTCGGTTACAATCACGGTGCGTTCAACGTGTGGACCGAGTCGATGCAGGCAACTGGAGCTGTCAACTTTATCACTGGGATGGGCGGTTTTCTTCAGGCATTTACGTTCGGATACTTCGGCCTTCGTATTGGAGCCTTAAACCTGAGTATTAATCCCCAGCCGATCCCTACAGTTGATAGCTACACGTTGACGCGTTTCAAGTACCGAAGTAACGTTTTCGACTTCACCGTTAATACACGGTTCTTCACCGTTTATCTTCTATCCAGCAGGTCCCCAACACGCACGATATCAATACGGAACCATACCGCTGCTCACAAGTTGACGCCGGGGTCCCACTTAACGTTGCCAAATGGAAAATACACTATTGTTGGTAAGTTGGTAAGCGGGTGATGTTGATGTTGCGGTATGCAAAAAGCAGAAAGTACGTAGTATGTACGCAAGTGTACGTACGTACAATACATACATTACATACATTACATACATACGTAACCTACGGCATATACTGGGACAGCATTTTGCCGTGACATACAGCATTGTCGAAAACTGCGTGACTTACACGTTGATCAAAGCCTAACATGTATACTTGCATAGTATGTATAGTGTAGAGCCGCAGGTATGTACATGATTTCAGAAATTTCACAACCGGTGGCTTCGACCGCAACTTCTTCTGAACAGCCTCACTTCGAATTTCACGTCTCCGGCCTTGGCTGGACGAATACGATCAGAGCTGAAGCTGATAATAGCCGTAAGTTCAAGTCAACTGCGCACGTTATGTATCGGTGTACATAATTATGCACGGCGACGGCACGTATTGAGTTGATGCCCATCGCATTGGAGATATGCGCTGGGCGTGTCGGCATGTCCATGGCTCTATATTCGACATACGCAAAGACGTGGACGGACAACCACTGAGCGCATTGCCATCTCATGTGAAGGAGCCGTCAGCCATGAGATGAGACGCGTTCACCTTTGTGAGACTTCTTTGCAGCTACGGCTTTTATGAAACTCTTTCCGGTTTATTTATTACATTGCAGACTTGGCAATCCGGATATTGGTGATAATGTTGTCAGGGACATGTGCAATGTGCTTGTACGCCATGTGGAGAAAGGTTTGTCGACGACAACTTCCAGCAGGGAATCAGCCGTATTTTCATGCCCAGTTGCATCGTTTTCAAGATGATGCAAGTCTATGAAGTGATGTTTTTCACACGAAAAAGTCTAGCGGCAGGCAGTTGTATGTGTGTTAGCAAATGAACA
Organism: Epsilonema sp. ZAB3_2; assembly: GCA_030247985.1. NCBI lineage: Eukaryota > Metazoa > Nematoda > Chromadorea > Desmodorida > Epsilonematidae > Epsilonema > Epsilonema sp. ZAB3_2. Next base: position 86,524 of record JASAMW010004510.1, read on the forward strand.
TACCACAATACAATACGATTTTTCGCATAATTTGGTCAGCACTTGCGTTTGTACAATCAAAGTAATTGTGCTGATTGCTGGTAATAATAATGATAATACATACTCCTACATAACGTAGTCTTTGTGTGAAGGACGCTTCTGGCTTCTGGTATGTAGAAAAAGAGAAGCATGAGCCGAAGAGTTTCAGAAGGTTTGTACCTACGGTACGTAATAATCTACGAGAGTGTTCGTGACGTATTGGTATTTTATATCTTATTTGATTCTGCCACGACATTGAAAGAAAACGAAATTTTTATTCAGCAGTTTGGATATAACCTAACGTGCAGTCAGTAGTACACACAGTTCGTCATTTATCTAAGGCCCCACGCCCCAGCGACGCTTATACGTATTTGTGAAGCACGTCATCCTCCGCTTCCTTATTGTCTCATGGTCATAACATGTCATTCAGTCATTAGTAGTAGTGCAATAGTATTTCCAGAAAACACTTTTTTGCCAGTTTTGACGCTTTGACAATATTGTGCGAATACTCATGACGACAGCGAAAAGCAAAGCGTCAGCGACAGAGGAGCAAGAGGTCGCGGCCGAAGAGAATTTTTGGGATACCACATCCTGTCATGGCTTTGCACATTTGCACCGCGCCATCGTTGATGGTCGTAGCTTCTGGAAATTCTTCTGGATTCTCGTTCTTGGCGTGACGTCCGTGGCTTGGTTATACGGCATTTTCAAAGTTGCGAAGAGCTACGTGGCGGATGAATCAATCACCAGCGTTCGTAGTGTGGTCGTGGATCAAATGCTACTTCCGGATGTGGCCGTCTGCTTCATGGGTGGTCCAAACGTGACCAAAATGAAGAGCGAAGGTGAAAAAGAATGCCGGGTACTACAGGCTTACATACATAGTTTCGTATCTACCTATAGAATTCTTGGTAATAATCTGATACTGTGAGTACATAGCTCACGAACTTGTTCGTTTTGCAGGTTGGTCTGACGATCTCATCAGTGCCGTGGTCAATAGACGCAGCGGCGCTGTAATTACTCCTATCGCTCATTTTGAGATGGTCAACGAATCTCTGGAAGCACAACTGAAAGCGGAATATGACGCTTACATGGCAAACAGCGGAATGAGCGTACGAGAGATTCGAGCGCATTTCGCCTTTCATTGCAGCGATATTCTGATCGCTTGCTGGGAGGAGCGAAGTAGAAGGACGGACTGCTGTCTACGGGACGGCGAAGACAGCGCCAGTATTTTCCTCCACTCCGATTTCGGCGCCTGTTTCGTGGTCGGCGGCACCAACCAAACCTATGCGGGGATTCGGGCCGGTCTTCGACTCCTGCTGAGGGCGCCGCCGCCCAGCGATCTCTTTCATCGGCCGGGATACAGTAGAATTCGCGGCTACGGCTTGGAATTCGGCCGACCCTACCGCTCTGTTACCCTTAACGGCTACAGCGTTCCGTTCAACGTGGCGGCTCGCATCGCCTTTGTTCCGGAGCTAATGAAGCGTCATCCCCGCGCTTCCGACTGCGAAAGAGCAGACAGTGAAGCGGACACGCTCACCAAATCCGCATGCAAGTTCAAGTGCTGGAACTTAGGCCTACTGAGAAGTGAATGCGGTTGTTTGAGCTCAGCAGACTTGGTGGATTTTAACGACGCCGACACCTCCCGTCTCTGTCACCCATTCGACAGTGAAGGGAAAGAGCGAATGTGCGTCGACTACGACGTCATGGAGGAATGCGAGAAGAAGTGCAAGCCTACCTGCGAAGAATGGCGATTCAATCCCAGTGTCACATACAGCGACTTGAATGGTACTGAGCTTGAGGAAGCATTCGCCATGCTCAGAGGTCAAGAGCAAGTCGCGGCTGAAACTACCGCAGCACGCAGCGACTCTTACACCAGTGTCGAGTTGGGCTACACATCTTTGGAATACACAATGGTGGGTGACACACACACACTCATAATATATGTTGCTATGTATGCCTTCGTTCATACCTACATACAGTATTTGTACTAACGTAAGTAGTACAATAATGAGTTGCGTACAGTAATGAGTTTCAAACGTACTGTGAGCTTCGTGTGCATTGTTTAGTATGAGGAGCTGCTGAAGGTGACGCCTGACACAGCCATCAGCAACTTCGGTGGACAGGGAGGCCTTTGGTTGGGATGCAGCATGATCACAATCATTCACGCTTTGCTGTACATTCTCAGCCTCTTATGGAAGACACTGTACACAAGGAAAAAACAGCAGTCTCCAACAATCAATCCTGAGCAGACTGGCACCTATATTACAAGAGGCAGCATCTACAGACATACTGAAAAAGACTGAGGAATAATTATGAAAAAATTTGCCTCATTGATGCCTTTGCAGTTGGAAACAAAAAACTGCAATTGCGGTTGGAGTGCTGCACTGCGAGAGACCAACCAGAATATCAGTTGGCAGTGTGAGTTGCACATATGTACTACAGGTCCATAGGCAACCAACCGGCATAGTGGTTGGTGGCATCAGTTGTACATATGTACTACAGGTCCATAGGCAACCAACTGGAATATCGGTTGGCAGCATCAGTTGTACATGCCTACTACAGGTTTGATAGCAAAAAAACGTATTCTCTTTGCACGGCGTGGTGCTCCAACTACAATTGCAGTTGGCCAACTGGAATAGCGGTTTACCCATCCCGAGCATTGGTTGTAGAGAAAAATTAGGCACATGACCTCATCTCCCTTTTCAACCCAAATTGATAAAGGAAGTAAAAGCTTCTGCAGTCGCATGCAGATGATCGAAAAAGCCATCAAAAGAGAGCCTTGAAAATACCATGTTTTCAGTACTAAGCCTTCCTTCACACTCCATTGATGCAATAACTCTAGATGCCAAATGCCCATCATAGCTATCATGCTACTGTGAAGCTATTCGTGTATAACCCCCATGGAATAAAAATCGTTAGTCACTACTAAAATTCAAAGGAGTTATACACGATGGTGGTCATATTCGAAGGGGGTTATACACAAAGCTTTACAGTATCCGCGTTTGCGACTCTCCGCCGTATATTCGTTGTTGCCATTTCATGTACTCCAAAATTTTTTTCGCGTATTACTAGGCTAGATGTACACGTAAAAAAACAAAACGGAAGAAAAGAAGAAGTGAAGTCCGCGAACGCCGCGAAGCCGAAGGAAGGAAACAAAGGAAGGAAAATAGAAAGAAAAGTGTGAAATCTCATACCTCAAGCAAGTAAATATATTTACCCGCTGTAGGAAAAAGAGGACGTAGAAAAAGAACGACTCAACTCAACTCAACAGTTCTTCCCACTTACAGTCAGAGCAGGCGGGAGCTGGACATTGGACAGGTATGCTTTTCATGCAGGATTTTTCGCCGTTCATCGAATTTGCATATAGTTTTATTACCCCTTGGTGGTCCTTGGAATTCAGTAAGTTTGTTATGTTCTTACTGCTCAGGCGGTGAGTGCTTATGTGTGTGTTTTTTATAGTACTTGGTGAGCAATGCCGGCAGCAACGGAGATGCCAGGAAATGAGCAGAAGCGAGAGAAAAAGCGTCAAACTTCCTCTCCGCCAGCTCCATTAGCAGAAGGAGGAGGCGACATCGGAGCAGTGGAAGGTGCCACTTTAGCCGACAATATTATCGGCTTGTTCGAGAATAAACTCAGGAACTTGACAAAGCGAAAGGTAGATAGATATCCCCACTTGCTACGTGCACTGATGCTGCGTTTCGATAACCACAGCGAAAGTAGCGAATAGAGGAAAATGGAACTCGCGGCAATACATACGCCTTATCCATGGCGCACACCGTGCCATGGACACTATTGTTGTAAAATAGTCGCGTGTCTTTGGATTATTTTCAAGAGCAAGCTAGAGAAAGTTGAGGAAGGATTGAAAGAAGGCCAGGAATTGGATGAGCAACAAAAGGTAAAGCGCCTTGCACTCTTTACTGCTACTGCTTTGATACCCACCTGACCAGCCAAACGTCCCGCCGTTGGGAGCAAAACATGGACATCTTATAATCTCTTCTAAAGACGTAGGCAACATAGTATTTTAGACGCCTGTCTATGCTCTTCTGACCGGGAGAGGATGGATGGGGATCCCCGGCTGGGCGTTTGGCGGCCAGGTGGGTATCAATACCGTATTTACCGGTGCATAAACCCCCCAATGCATAACCCCCCAATGCATACCCCCATATTGGCAAAACATAAAAAATGCCTAATGCATACCCCCCCCCCCCCCCTATGCATACCCCCATATGTACATTACTGTACCTGAACCTACCTATGTAAGCTGTTAATATTTTACCCATAGCCACTCCCACACCAAGCTAAGATGCCTATAAGCCTGCTTGGGGGTGTATTGTACTAGAATAACAGTGTTTTGACCTCAATTATGCCCTAAAACCCGTGCTTTTGACCTAAAAAATATGCCTCTGCGCACCTTTCAAAAACATAAAAAATGCCCCATGCATAAACCCCCCCAATGCATAACCCCCCCCCCCCTATGCATACCCCCATATGGGACCTCTCAATTTTTGCATACCCCCATGGGGCTATGCACCGGTTAATACGGTAAATTCTCATCATCCCGTGTATTCACCATATGCAATAAGAGCCAGTGCTTGGTCGCGAGGCCCCTCTAAACTAACCTTGATTTTCAGTGCAATCTTTGATCGGCTGTCGACGCTAATTTCGGCGCGTAAAGAAACAAACGCGAAAGAAAGACGACCGCGCCGACCTTCGCGTCGACTACCGATCAAAAGTTGCACTGAAAATCAAGGTTAGCTCACAGGGGTCGCCTCGCGACCAAGCACTGGCTCTTATTGCCTACTGTAATGTTCCGTAGATAGCCCCATGGGGCTATACAAATGGTAAGCCCCGATTAGGGGGGCTATACACGAGAGGGGGTTATACACGAGGGGGGGGCAATACACGAGGACATTTTTCATTTGTACCAAAAGTAAGGTTTTTTGACCTCCTGAACTCGTTTATGGTGGTTATTTGGCACGCTTCCAAGCTCCACTCATCAAAAATGCAACTTTAACTTGAAAAGTTGTGAAATTTTCGCAACCAAAAATTTTCCCTTGAAGAGATATCACTTTCACAATGATCAGAACTGGTCCAAATGAGGTGCAGATAAACTCCTATGCGTCAAAACACCTCAAAAACGCTGTTTTTAGCTCAAAAACACTGGATTTCTCTTGCTTTTCGCGGTTCGCAATAGGGGGCTATACACGAGGGCAAAAGACGTTAGTGGCCGATTAGGGGGGGGGGGGGGCTATACACGAGGGGGGCTTATACACGAGAGGGGGCTATACACGGAACATTACAGTATGGTGATGTGAATAGTAGTACTTACGTAGTATGAGCAGTAATTGTATGCTCACACTACGTATCGCTTGGTGTATAACCCGATATCAAATGTAACCGGAGCAAATTGGTCGATTTTGAATTTTAGTTTTTTGTGTATCCGATATTCACCAAGCGCCAAATGCTTCAAAAAGCTGTTCTACGCTGAAGCACGTTTGGTATATTATATACTATATAGCTTACCCCGATATTTTGTATAACCCAATATCGAGCATACCCCGAGCAAATTGGCCGACTCTGTTTGTAACCCGATCGGGAAATACACCAAACTTTACAGTAGTATACCACACCCTTTTCTGCAGTGGATTTCACCGGGTTTGTTATGTCTGTGTGATGTAGGAGGCAGTGGCAAGTCTTCCGACAGTGAACGCTGTGTTTGATGCGGTGAGCGGCCTGCAGAGAGCTCTGGCGCCCTGTGTCAAGGAGCTGAAGCGAGCGGAGAAGGGGCGGGAGCGGCGAGAGCAGCGCGAGCGCGCCCTAGCGGAGACCAACAGAATCCGTCAGCTGCTGAAGATGCAGGAGGTGCTCAACCTGCTCGGACACGAGCCCACTCGAGAACAGTTCAAGCGCGGCAGTCACGGAGCCATCGTAATGCCTTCCTCAGGGCCGTCTGTGTACGTTCTTGCGTAAAAGGCTCAACTCAAATAGCGTCTTGTGCTCGTTGAACACTCTTTTTTGGCGCAATCTTGATAAGCGTGTTTGCTTGCAGAAGTTGACGGAGTGTGAATTATCGGCGATTGATCGTTTGTATGAGTTGGTCTGTCCGAGTCAGGAGGGTCTGAGTTGGAGCGAGTGGGAGCAGCGACTGGAGGAAGGAGCGCAAGTCGCCTACGCCCTTCTCACCGCATCCACCAAAACGCTGGAGAAAACTGAGCTTTCTTGTATACATTCATTCACTCACATTTTGACATTTGTGAAGGCTGGGGTTGCTTGCCGTGCCTAAGCGTCCACTCCCAACACACGGGTCGTTTCGCTATTCTGCATCATATAACCAGCGGAACAGCGGCGTACTGCGTGCGTGCGGGAGCGTCATGTGCATACAGTGCTTGTTTCTCTTTTCAGATCAACACCTGTCGCAGCTGCTAGAGAAGGTGATGACGTGCGAGTACATGACGAGCACGCACCCACATCAGCAGAGGAGCAGTCGAGGCACGCAGCAGACGCAGTCCATAGGCTCGCTGAATTATCCGATGGAGGAAAAAGGTGATCGATGAGTAGTGCGCATTCGGATAAGTGACGTCGGTCGAACGTACACTCGAAAATGTCGATAGCTGATATGTTGCTTATCGGAAACCGGCATCACGTGTACGTGTGTGTGTGTGTTGGTGTTGCAGAGAAGTCGGAAGAGCAGGAGAGTGGTGGCAGTCCGCTTAGTTCCGACGCTTCGGCTCAGCATCAACAGCAGAAGGAGGAAGAGAGTCTGGGCGGCATTGCGGTATGCATCCAGCTTACATCCTATTACGAAGAAGTTACACATGTCGTTCAGAAGTTTGAAAGTAGAAGAAGACAGCGTTACAACACACGGCTGGCTTCCCTTTTCTTCCCTGACAGACGTTGATTTTCTAACTTCTTGCAATTATTGTTGTGCGCAGGGTGTTGCATATCCATGCATAGTAGGTGGTGAGCGTGATTCGGTCCTGTGTGATGGTGATGATGTGGCTGTGCTGTTTTGCAGCGGGAAGTGTCTCCTTCGCTGAGTGCTAGCGGCGGCGGCGGCGGGAGTTACGTCGGAGGCATGCGACATCAGATGAACGGGACAACGGCCGATTCTCCTCACCAGCATCCGGTAGTACAGAATTCGGCGGGACTCGACTTCATACAGGCCCCGATGATGTCCGCCTCTGGTCTCCAACTAGCTAGCGACGCGCAACAACAGCCAGCTGCTTTGCCCAACAGTAAGTGTTCAATCCAGTGGGGGGAGGAAGGAAGTAACAGTGCTTGCTCGCTACAGTAGAAGAGAACGTGCTGGCTCAGTTGAATGGCTGACGTAGTGTAAACGAAAGAGACGTCTTCCTGGTCCAACTAAGTGCTGCTGGTCAGCTAAAGTATAGTAGTGTTATAGTAGTGCCGTATTACAGTATTTTAGTAGTGCCGTATTATATTGAGCTCAACGAACGTGACTATGTCCGGTGTTGGCCCACCAGACCACAGCCACAGTATCCTTTGCTTTTGAATGTGATACGCACGCTTGTGTACGATACGTGATGCGAATTGTTGCAGGCTTTGCCTACTATGGAACTGAAGCGGTGACTGCGGTGAATTTTCCCGCTGTTGACCCCAACGCCTTGATTCCCGGAGCCCCAGGAGGTAAACTATATCAATCGATCGCGTCTTATTTTACCTGCTCTGAAAGCTACTACCTTGATGTGATGCGTTAAAATCGTGTTACTGTATGTATAGTCGGAGAAACGATCAAGAGTTCGCTTGACAATTTTTCCGCTCCTGTGGCAATGTAACATTTCTAAAACATTCTAAACAAGAATAGCAATAGTTTTTGAAAAAGGGTCGAAAAGCCGGTTGCTATTCTTGTTTAGAATGTTTAGAAATGTTACATTGCCACGGGAGCGGCAAAATTGTCAAGCGAACTCTTGATCGTTTCTCCGACTATACTCTAAATTAGTTTTTCCACTGGGCGACTTCGGAAAATCATTCTTTCAGTCTCAGTGGTGCGCTTCAGACGTGAACTCAGAATTCGGAGCCCTGACTATGCTTCAACATATAAAATCTCCGAGTTCACACCGAACTCGTTCCGTTTTTTCGTTTTGCCAAACGTGCGTGTGAACAGCCGAGTTTGTAATTCGAAGACGTGCGAGTAATTAACGTTCGTTTAGGCTCAAAACGAAGTCATTCGAAACTCGGAGCGAACTCGCTCGAAGCAAACTCGGAGCACATCTGAAGCGCACCAGTGGGTCGACTACCTGTAGGGATAATGGCCGATTCACATTGGAGACATGTGCCGGGCGTACGTACGCACGGCGTGTGCATGGCTCGACTCACGCACAGGCATGGACAGTCATGGAGACGCCGGGCGTACGCCGAGCTTATTTTCTTCCAATGTGGATGAGCCGTAGTGAGGCTACTGTTGTGTTGCTGTTGTAGGTGATTTGAGCGCGCCAACTGCTGCGTTGCCGCTGGTTCCGGAGCCGCCACCTCCCATTCCGCTGCCGGGCGAGCTTCACACTTCCCTCAACAGCTTCTTCACCACTCAGCAGCAGCAACTACAGCTTCAGGTAGAGCCATCAAAACTTCCTGTCTAGTTTTGCCGTTCAGTTCACTAGTGGACTACACACGTGGTAAGTAAACTCACGGTGAATTCACAGGCCTCCCTATGCTTCATCGCATACCGTATTTACCCATGCATAGCCCCCCCCCCCCCCTATGCATAGCCCCCCCCCCCCCCCCCCCCAATGCATACCCCCATATTGGCAAAACATAAAATATGCCCTATGCATAGCCCCCCCCCCCCTCCCCTATGCATAGCCCCATATGTACTGTACAGTACCTGAACCTACCTATGTAAGCTGGTAATAAGCTACCCATAGCCACTCCCACACCAAGCTAAGATGCCTATAAGCCTGCTTGGGGGTGTATTGTACTAGAATAACCCTGTTTTGACCTCAATTATTAGAGCTCTCACGGGTACCCGGACCCGGAACCCGGACCCGGGAAAACCCGGCTTTTTTGCTACCCGGACCCGGACCCGGAAAAATAGGCGAAAATCCGGGTCGGGTCTAAGGTGCATAATTTCGCACAATTTTGGCTTTCTGCTCGATGTAGTTTGAGCATTTTCTGAAATTTTCTCAAGAATAGAGGATACAGTAGTTATTTTCGAATTTCGACATTCACACGAAATATCGAGCTATATTTTTCCTAATTTCCCACATGGAGGTTATGTATTCTTTCAAACGAACACTACAGTCTATTGCATATGTATATGTATGTACGTAACGTACGTACGTACAGTTCGTACTACTTACCACATAGTATGCTACGTTTACGTACATACACTAACATGTACGTAACGGCAAATATTCCTTCTACCCGACCCGGACCCGGAACCCGCGGGTACATGGTTTCAAAACCCGGACCCGGACCCGGATCAATGCAAAATGCCTACCCGTGAGAGCTCTATCAATTATGCCCTAAAACATGTGCTTTTGACCTAAAAGATATGCCTCTGTGCACCTCTCAAAACATAAAAAATGTCCCATGCATAGCCCCCCTATGCATAGCCCCATATAGGACCTCTCAATTTTTGCATACCCCCATGGGGCTATGCACCGGTAAATAAGGTACTTATGGGGAATTCCCCGCGAGTTTACTCACCACGTGTGTAGCCCACTACTGGCTGCCCATGGTCCGTACTGCGAGAGTTGTCCTTTGGGCCTTTGTCCGTGCTGCGCAACTTTGTACTCACTACGGGATAGGAATGCAGTCCAATGGATAAGAATAGTTTTGCGACATGAAACGCGGCGAATATCCGTGGGTCGAATGCATTTATTTCTATTTTTCGCATCACGGGCACAGGCATATGAAGTCAAGTCCACTCTCGCCGGACGAACTATGGACTATGGTCCGTGCCCGGAGAAATGTTGCAACCGGTCTTACTGTTCTTTTTTATCCGGGGGCGGACTGTACATAGGTAGAGCTTATGTTGTTATGCGTCTGCTTGTGTGTCTTTGGTCTGGGTGGGTCATTTTTGGGTCATGCATCGCGTACTTCCTTCTCTACTCATACACTTTTGGCTCTACGTATTATTATGTTTGTTCACTTCACAGGTCACCAGGTAAAATGGAGTGGCATACATGCCGTGCTTGTGAAGGGGAACCTAAACTACAAAAGTATTTGATCAGCATTTGACAGCTTGCGCATATTCACTAGTTGCACTAAGGTTCCTGGGTGGTCCGGATCACGACCAGGCAAAGCATCAATGTCACGAGTTCTCCCAGACATGACGAATTATCTCGTGTACTGTGTTATGGGAACAGCTTGGGTGAACTCGTGACTTTGATGTTTAGACATCGAGAACCGGGGTCACCATGCGATCGCCCTGGAATCTTAGCGCAAGTAGCAAATAGGCTTGATCAACTGCTTTGGTCACCCGTTTTCCGTTTCAGAGATTTGGTAATTTGTGCTTCTGTTTTTGTATTCAGGGGTCTGACAGAGGAGGAGGAGGGATGCTGGCGTCATCCGACGTACGAAACCTCCAACTCTCCAATGCGTCTCCAGGTACAGTACGTGGGGAGGGATGACATGCATGCTTTTTGTGATACGTTTCAGCTCGTAGAACCAACCTGCTCACATCGCCTCCGTATCCGTTTTCACAGAACCTACCTGCTCTCTGCCTCTGCCTTGAGTTTGAGAATGCTGATGTGAAAAGATAGAGCCGGACTTGTGCCCACTGGTTCCAGTCTGTGTGTGTTTGGGTTGCTTTCGTCTTGCGTTCTTGCAGTGTACAGTAGTACAGCAGAATACAGGCGCTATTTGCTAGTGGCTAGCAGGGTGGTAATAGTAGTTACCCTGACAGAACAAGAACAGTAGCGCGTGCATTAACGAGCGCTCGCTCTGCCAGTAAAGAGTGTACCAATAAGTTATTTACTACCTACCAACTACCACCCCGCTAGCTAGCAGCTCATGTGCGAGTCAGGTGTGAGTAGGGTACCCTTGAATGAATGAATGAGTAGCCTTGAATGAATGAATGAGTAGCCTTGAATGAATGAATGAGCATACCCTTGTGTATGTTTTAGGCGCTAATGTACAACTCAGCGCAGCAGCAGCAGCAGGAGGAGGGGGAGGAAGTGGGATGGTGGTGGAGGAGCGAGGAGAAGGGGGGCGCGGTCGGCCGATACGAGGCGCGGGCGTGGGAGGCGCTCCCCGCGACAACGCGGAGGGAACAGGAGGAGGGGCGGAGCAGAAGCACGCCGTCGGCGACTTTCGAGGCGGCGGCGGCGCACGCGGGCATTCGTTTGGCGCGCCCCCCAGGGGCGGCGCATTCAGAGGAGGCGGATGGAGAGGTACCTACCTGACCTACGCAGGCACCTGACGTGATGTAGCTGTGGGGGGGGGGGGGGGTAGTCTCAGTTTTCCTGCTGTGTAACCGTGCGTAGTAGTCTGTGATCGAATGACAGGAAATGTTGAGAATTGCTTTGCGAGCTTTATTACTTCACGCAAAGCTAATTTGGGAACACCGTATACCTGGTAGCTAACGGACTGTAAAAGTACGTAGGGTACAAAGGGGCAAACCCGGTCATTGGAAAATCCGGCCACCTAAGTTTCAGGGTTGCATGTCTCAGCAACTATAGTCTGGCCAGTAAGAGATGGCAGTGGGACTCAAGGCGCGTTGCGTAAAATAGATTCACAATTGCGGATTTTTGTCCCTGCTGCGTGTACTCCTATTTAGCAGAAGTACATGCAAACTACGCAGCACGACTGCAGTCCCATAGCCAACACTCTCTGATCAGACTATGACGGACCGATATTGAGACAAGTACGATCTTTTATCCATCGATTCCTTGAACTCTCCTCTTTCAAATGAGCTACTATTTGGCTTCATCATTTGCTGAAACAGCAAGTTCAGAGGAGCTTAGGTGGCCGGGTTTACCCCATAGTACCCTACGTACTGTGCGCCTATGCGTGTAGTGTGTGTGTGTAGGCGGAGGTGCGGGCTTTCGTGGTCGCGGCGGCGGAGGCCGGGGTCGTGGTGGGTCCCGTGGCGGCGGCTGGGGAGCAGGACCCTTCCGTCCCGCGCCCAGAGGCGCCGCCCATCATCAGGCGTCCGCACCCGCCCACAGTAAGTTCCCTCTTCACGTACTTAGCCTGCGTTTGCAGGGAAGGGAAGGGACGCCCTACGTACGATAACTTGTCCAGAGGCTGGATTTAGTAGAACGCGGTCTTGTTCAATCTTGGAATACTAACATAGAGACATGGAATACTGTCTTGGAATAGAGCCGTGCACCTCTTAGTATCCTTTCGCACGAGCAAGAGTAAGCAGCGACGCACGGACGACGCGGACTGGCATCGTCATTTTTACATCTGGAATCTACTAAAGTGGCTGGACAAGTTATCGTAGTAGAGCCAAGCGTAATGTATGTACATACGTATGTGTACACGGCTGCGCATGCGACTGACTATGGTCTAGCCAGCTAAGAAGTCACTATGGAACTCAAGTCGTTTGCGTAAAATGGAAAGGAACGTGCGGTTTGCTGTCCATGTGCTTCACGCACGTACTCCTATTATTCTGGAGGATAACATGCGAACTACGCAAAACGACTTTTGTTCCATCGCGAACTCTTTGTGGTCGGACTGTATCGACTTTAGGCCTACGTACCTTCCAATGTAGGATACAATGGGGTAACCCGGCCATGGAAATCCGGCCGCCTAAGTTTCAGGGCTGCATATCGCAGCAACCAATGGACCCATTGAGACAAATAGAAATCCAATCGATTTCTTGAACTCTCCTCTTTCAAATGAGCTATTTGGTTTATCATTTGTTGAAAGAGCAAGTTCAAAGGCGCTTAGGTATGTAGGTGGCTTGGTTTACCCATGGCCGGGTATTCCCCACAGTACCCTCTAGGTCTACCATGCATAAATAGTTTTACTCGTCTTCAGGCATATGCTTTTCATGACAATACCGATTGGATAATAACAATTATCACAAACCGTATAGTATGTAGTATAACGCCATGTTATTATCTTTCAGGGGCCTGAGATATCAATGATGATTGTCCACTCCATTGCATAGCGGTCTGTGAGTAACACTTTGCTTTTTCCAAGCTTCAATGATGACTGGCAATGACGACGAATGAGAACGCACTACTCATTCATAAGCCTGTCTAACGTATCAGTATCGATTTGTTGTTTGTGTTTCTTCCTCGACAAGTTGAGGTGGTCACTAGAGATTCGCTTTTCTATTGTTCTCAGTCCAACAGCGGCTACCGTTAAGTAACGTTTACCGATTTTGGTTCAGTGTCAAGCGATTTGCTACTATTATGCCGTACATTTAGTGTTAGCTTGTTCGGCAAGTATCGTACGTACGTACAGTACGTAGTAAATACGTACACTACGTACTGTAATAGGCGCAGGCGTATCTGTGAATGGCGTGTGATACTGAACAACTATAACTTTACTTCTTATGCAAAGTCTAGTTAACCCTAATGAAGAAGATGAGATAATAGGGGAACGTGGGTGTTTTCGGTTCGTTCGTACACACGTACAATACATACGTGCAGTGGCTTATTATGCAGTAGTTGTACTGATCTACGTACTGTTGTTACAGTATCCGAACTGCTGTCGTTTCGCCTTTGTGTTGGATGAAAAATAAAACTGCAGTTCATGCTGTCAAGCATAGCTGTGAGCTTGCTATGATGTGTGCTTTGCTTGTTGAGGATAAATGATGAGTTGTGCTAGCGCGGCGCATAACTCTGAAATACCTGTAGCCTGCTTTCGCTTCTATGCTTTTGCTTTTGTACAGTTGCTTTGGTGCTACAATGCGATTTTTTGCAGCTACCCAGAACGTATTGGCTAGCTAGCATAAGCGAGATGGAACGATATGATATAGAATAAGCTGTGGCGAATGAAACGAACGAACAACGCATCATCATCCATAAGCGCAGGTGAGAGCATGGATGAACAAACTGGAAGGAGAGGGAGAGGAGGCAGTACGGTATGTGTGTGTAATGTGCGCTCGTATGTGCGTATACCTGTAAATGGAAGCAGCAGGCAGCATGGAGGAGAGGTGTGCGCACGAGCCGCGTTTTAAATGCTGCTGCTCCCGCTCTGTACGTATGGTGCGTTTGATGGGGTAGGTGAGTGAGTGCTGCTGTGCTCTCTTTCTGCCTGTAGTATGTACTCGTACATACCTGCAGCGCATGCCTTTGTACGTACTGTAAAACTCCAAATATAAGGAATGTCCCTTGATGAAAATTAGGCAGCAGAAAATTACAGATTGTTTTCTGGGACACCCTATAAACGAAACGACCACATACATACCTACCTACGTAGTATAAATGCAGACAACTTTTTTGGTGCAAAAGATAAGGAAAAGTGTGAAAAAAGTTTATACTTGAAAATTCACGAAGGGCGAAAACGACAGTTTTTGGCCTTCCAGCGGCAAAAATTAACGGGCGAAAAACGACGCCTACCTCAGGCCGTTCTTATTTCAACCACGCCTACTAGTACTATTCCAGGCGTCCGTTCCTATATGTCGGACATCCCTTAATTTAGGAGTCTTACAGTAGTGTGCATGTAAGAGATGCGTTACTCGCGCGGGCGGCCGGCCGGCAGTGACTGACTGACTGACGGTGGGAGCAGGTGTGCATGAATTTTTCCGCGCCCCGTGCGCCCGCATAAAGTGGCCGTGTGTGGCGTATCGTTCGCTCTCTCTTTTCTTCTTCAGCGACGGCGGAGTGAGGTGTGGTGTGAATGCAGTTGCCAGAAATCGCTCTTCTCACTTTCCCCCACCCTGCTGCCTATTCTTTCGCACTCTCCCTCCGTTTGACCACCGCCAACGAAGCTACGCTTTCAGTGGGTGTCGTCGTCGGTTTCTTGTTCATTATCTCTCACTCGGCTTTACTTTCAGTACTTTGTACGCTTAATGTTTACTGCTGTTGTTGTTTTAGAGTGTTGTCCATGCCAATCTCATTCCGCGAGTTTACGTAAGCAACCATCATCCAACTACCACCTATTACTGCTCCCATCCGCCTGCCTCCTGTTCTGCTCTCTCGTTTCGTAACTCTTGTACGCGGCGCCGTATTTAGTCCCCAGCCTACTACTGTATGAATGAGGAAGAAGGACGGCGAGAAGAATCTTGCCACCGCCCCCTTCTGGACTCCGCATTGCAACATCCATGAGCAGCGGTGGGAGTGCAGTAGCTGCTTCGCGTCTGGTAGTGAATGATCTGCTCTGCTTCGTCGCCAACTTCTCCGACCGAGTGTCCACGCGGACGCTGGGCCGCAAAATTCGCCAACATTTCCGACCGGAAACCATCGTAGCGGCTCGCCGCCTTCTGATTGGCGGAGCGGAAGCAGATGAGGAGAAGGCGGCGCTGAAGGAGGAGGAGGAGGAGGAGGCAGTGGAAGTGGAGGAGATGGTGGAACGAGTGCGAGGGGAGAAGGAGCGGGTGTTCGTCGCCGTCGACCTCTGCGCCCTTCCTCTGCTGGCCACCTTTGACGCCGAGGAGGAGGAGAAGAAGGAGGCTGCAGCTGCTTCGTCGGAGGAGCTGAGCGAGAGCTGCAAGGCGGCGGCGGGGCGGGAGGATTTGCTGCTCAAGATTCTGGCAGAGGTGGAGAGCGTGAAGCGGATGGTGGGACAGGCGGTGGTGTCCCGCTCCTCCTCCGCCTCCCACAACTCCTCTCGCAGCCTCAACGACAGCAGTCTGAGCAGTCCCTCCCACCCCTCCTCCTCCTCCCTCACCACAGGCCCGATAACGGGGAGCAACAGCGCCGTGGAGCAGCGTGGGAAACAGAGCAAGGAGCCCGGTCGTCTATCGGCGGCGGAGGAAGAGCCGCCTCCTGCCGCCTCCGCCTCTCCGAAGGGGCCAGCGCCCGCGCCGCCCTTTAAGAGACGAGGCGGAGGAAGCGGATCCAGTGAGCCGCCCGCCGGAGGCTCCACCAGCAGCCTGGAGGATGCAGTGGAGAGGATTAAGAAGAAGAAGAAGAGGAGCTCGCTGGAGGGAGGAGGAGGAGGAGGGAAGGAGCGGAGTCCGGGCGGCTCCGGGGCCACGGCCGAGGATCAGGCTTCCACCGCGTCCTCCGAGTACAGAGAACAGACCACCAGCACGGCCGCGCAACACCCACCACTCTCCTTTCCCACCAACACTCGCGCTCTGAATGGTAAGACATAAGGCTATGTACGAAGAACGAGTATGCACGTGTACATACTTTCGTGTGTAAACGTATAGTAATCGGGAAATGTACGTAGTTGTGTACAAAGAACGCCTGCTCACTTCAGTGCGTACAGTACTGCAGTATGTGCACGCAGTTGTGTGTACACTGCTTGCATGGAAAAAGGAGGAAGGAAGACTAGAGCTGCGTACATTGATGTAAAGTGTGTACACGGGAGTATGTATGATTGTACGCGGAAGTGCGTATAGGAGGCGGACAATGTCCAATGCCTATTTCAGGGAAAACCCCTGTCCCATAGCTACGAATTTACATACTGTATGCGCACTGGAGCGGTTCAGGCGTATGCACACAGTATGTACTGTTGTGTGTCTGTGTGTTTGAGGACGGAGTAACTCGTTTGAGCAGCTGATGTCGCTGCAGCAGCAGCAACAGGCGCAGCAGACGCAGATCTCTCCGCAGATGTGGCCGACCTATCTGAACGGGATCGCGGCGGCGGCCAGTCAGCAGCACCCGGCCGCCGCCAATCACCCGCTTCGCCTGGACATCGTGAGCGGAAGCGGAGGAGAGACGACAGTGCACGCTCATCCTCCGCCACTGCCTTCGCCTGCAGCCAACGTGAATCTGCTGCGGGCCGCCTGGCTGGCCTACGCCTACCAGCAGAACGCCACCGCCGCCGCTCTCTCAGTCTCGGCGCAGAACGGCCTGGGCGCCGGCGCAGGGGGGTCCGGCCTCTTTCCTCCGTCGCCAGCCGCCCACATGCACCATCAGCAGCAGCACGGCGGCATCCACCAGCACTCGCCCATCTCCTCGCTCGGCCTGTTGGCGGCGGCCAGCGCGGCTGGGTTCGGCTCCCCGCATCTGCTGAAAGTGGACGCGGAGCATCTGCAGCCTGCGGAGGAGAGTCCGTGCACGCTCAAGTCTCCGCTGTCCTCTCTGTCCACGACGGCGGCGATGGGAGGCGGAGACTTGGCGGCGGCGGCGACGACGGCCAATCAGCGAGAGTCGACGGCGGCGCCGGAAAGTCCGATAACGACGACGGCGGAGGAGGCGACGGGAGGAGAGGCGGCTCTATTGGACGACGTGGCCGTGGATTCGCCAGAAGACGACTACTCGCCGGAGGAGGAAGAGACGAATGGCGGCAGACCGTCCGCACTCCTCGACAGCTCTCGTAAGACAACAACACGGGAGGCGGCCAACTTTATCACTGTGTTTGTATACGTACTGTTCTATGTATGTACAGTACAGTACGTACCTTCAGTTCAGCCGTATCTCTGTAAAGTCCACTGCGAGAATGCGGAGATTTGATTTCCGTAGTCGCCGAAGGTTTTTTGCGCAACGTGGTACAAATTGCACATGGAAATGCCTTCCGCAACTTGGGAAATCTCCTTTCAGTGGAGTCCACTGAAAGGAGATTTGGACCGTCTGCAACACGACGAGCGGCCAGTCTGTTGTGGTTTTATTGTAGTGTATGTGTATGCACGTTTATCACTTTTTTAAACTAGACGTAGATAGTTATGATATGGCGAGACGGGTACTGTTTTAGTGGACAAGCCGTACGTGTGTCAGTACGCCAACTGTCAGAAGCGATTCGCCAACAAGTTCCTGCTCAAGAAACACGAGTTCATCCACACTGGCGAGCGACCGCACCAGTGCCCTTACTGCCTGAAAAAGTAAGACCATTCTCTCTCATGCCTACTACTGTAAAGCTTCGTGCATAAGCCCCGGGGATAAAAATCCTTAGTCATCGAATAGGAGGTTATACACTCATGTATTTTAGTTACATTTGAAGGGGGAATATGTACGTAGCTTTAAAGTAGTAGTAGGTAATACATGTTTCTTCTGCACTGCATACTGTATCTGTATGAACGTCGAACACGCACAATCGTAGGTAGAGTAGCTTGGGGCAAATCCGTTCACCCTATGGCGGTTTTACCCCCATCTAGCCGAGGTTGTTAGTTATGGTTATGGGACAAAGGAACGGAGGCAGAAGTGTCCCGAGCCTACTTTTTCGAGAGGCATAATGTTTGTTTTGAAAAGTGTGGACGGATTTGCCCCACGCTACCCTGTATGTATGCTGTTGTGTCTGTTTAGCTGCTATTGCGTGCATGCGTGTTGCAGGTTCAACCGCAAGGATAACCTGTTGCGGCATAAGAAGACTCATTTGGCGAACGGCTTCTGCGGCGGCGGTGGCGGTGCCATGGGCGCCGGTGGGGCGCGAAGCGGGGGAGGCGGGGGCAGCCGGCGGCACACGCTGGTGTTCGGCGTGAACGAGCCGCTGCCCGCCAGCGCCCCGCCGCCGCCTCCTTCCGCCGCCTCTTCGGAGCTCTCGTTGGCTCATCGACTCTTTCAGGAATCGCTCAGAGTACACCAGCAGCAGCAACAGGATATGGATCAGCCGACTGCCTCGTCTACCGCCGTCGTTGGTTGCAGCACTCAGCCGGCGTCATCCTAACCAACGGTTGGCTGCCTGAGTCGCGCGCGCGCGCTGCGTTGAGGCAGGAAAGGAGGGAACTGTACGTATGTATGTATGTACAATAGGTTGTAAAATATTCTTTGTTGGTTCGGGATGGTACTCTATGTAGGTGTACTATGCATGTGTACAGAGGGATACGTATCGTATATGTACGTTTATTGCTGGCTGCTGCTCCGCTTCCTTGTTTTTTTTTATGCCGGCTGGCTATCAATTTGTCGGATAGCCTGCTATGTTCAGCTGGCTTCGTGCATGGCGGGGACCAAAAAGGGAAAAGGCTGCGAGGAAGCGCGATTATTCCAAAACTGTTGCCAGCTGCCACAGGCGTTTTTTCGTCGTAGTACTGTAGTTCCGTTTCACTTTTTTACATCATCGCACTCTGTTGATTTTGAACGCACAGATGTATATTTGTATGGTATACAGTGTGCCTTGGTATGTGTATACCATTAACCTTCCCAATGATCTTTCTGTACGTTCTAATTGGGTGATGGGCTGTTCATACTCTCAGCGATATCGGACTCTTCTGTTACGCTCGCTGGATATACTTTCTCGGTGTTTGCTGTTGTCAGTCAAAATCATGATGGTAATGTACACGTCCATTCATAGTTGATCGTCTAGGATTCGAATACTGCTACTATTCGTTGAATGTACATATATACAGTATAGATGCTAGTACATTAGCCTACGCTTTGATAAAACTGTACGGCTTTGTTCTTCTCGGATGTACAGTTTAGATTATTTTTTCTTCGTGCTTCTGCTAGTTGAAGGTACTGCGTACAGTACTGTGTACATGCCAACAACGCACCTTTTGCTTCATTCGTTTAGGCCAAAATGTGTCTTAAAACCGCGTGTTCTCGTCATCCAAGTTGTTGCCTGGTGTTTAGTACGGTTGGGATTTAGCGTGCCTTTAGTGATTGAGATGATCCCGTTTGATACTATTATTCCATTTGTGCGTTAGGTTCTGTTTTTTGCTATATGGTGTTTCTTGCTCAGCGGATTTTATATTTGAGGTCCGTCGTTCTTCCCTATACGGTGAATTTTTGGAGGAAATACTGGTGCCTCGTTTTTATCATTGCTGTTTGCTTCACATGTGTCCTTGTGGATAGTTGCCGTACCGTACAGTGGTAATCTGCATGCGTTCAATTCAGGTGAGTTCTTTTTTCGTGTCCTTTGTTCGATGCCACGGTGTGTTCGCTTCTAATCTATTCCAGATTCACAGATTCCGTCTAAGGAGTTATTATTGTGGTTGGTTATGATAATTATTTTGTAATACTATTCGGATCGTATTTAGTAGACGCTAATGAAGTTTTGCGCGCGCGGCGCTGCTTATCATGGGTTTTCTACGGTAGGTATGTCATGTTCGTTGGATTCTTCTTTTCAAGGTGAAACTCCCGGTTTTTTTCTGCGTGGTTAGGTACGTACGTACTAGTGCTTGGCATGGAAAGCCACCCGCCTGTTCCGTTTTTGTTGCCTGCTCATCTTGCCAATTTATAAGGAAAAGTCAGTGTATTACTTGTGTTCGCCTACTAGTACGTACGACACGTACATGCTGTACTAGGCAGGTATGATACTGTATGTCCGCGTGTTACGTATGAGTTGTATATTTATACTGTGCATGTTATAGGGTACTATGTGGTAAACCCGGACACGGGGTAAACCCGGACACCTAAGCTTTTCTGAACTTGCCGCTTCAGCAAATGATGAACATGGTAGCCCATTTGAAAGAGGAGAGTTCAAGGAATGGATTGGTAGAATACTTGTCTCAATCGGTCGTATGGTTGCTGAAATGCTGAGATATACTAGGTGTCCGGGTTTACCCCACAGTACCCTACATACATTTTTTAGGTATTTGTGCATGGGTATGTATGAGTCTTCCGGTTTTTCGTAAGCGGAGTTTTTATACGCGGAGCGGATGGAGGCATGGAGTTTTTGTATACACTTTTGTTCGGTGGGCGGAGGGACCGACCTTGTGAATTATCTTGTTGGTGAGTACAGTACAGTACAGTGTACACAGCCTGAAACGGGAGTGACTGCCGAGAGGAGAGGAGGTTTCGCCACATTCCTCTTCATGATTGTATGATTTTTGCAACAGATAAGAGTGCCCTCCTTCGCATATCCTGCTCTTCCGTAGTAGGCTTTGTTTGCCGCCAATACTGGTATGTACGTATGATATGTGGAGGATGTTGCTGCGATTTTAGAGTCAGTGTACGGTGGTAGTCTGTAGTAGTTTGAGCGAGTGTGCGTAGTTAAAAAATGTTTGGACAGGTACTATATGTTCAATTTTGTGGGGTTTTTATAGCTAAAATGCCTAATTTGGTTGGTTTGTGCAAGAATTTCATCCAGTGCAGATTTTTACGGTATCTTTGTATGTACGGTACGTAGTAGCTGCTTGTAGTGAGTACAGTTTTTGGTCTAATGAAGTTTGATTGATTGCGAGTCGAACGGAGGGGTTTTCTTCTTCTTCTTCTTCTTCTTGCCGATTGCTGTGACGCAATTGGTACTTGTCGCGGCGGCGTCGACCCGTGTAGTTGCTCCTGCGTCATTTTGGCGCTGGTGTACCTATGCGCATGGTTCACGTACCCCTACCTGTGCACATTCATATGGTGGTTATGTATGCTTGGGTGCTAGTTTCGCATGGTCGAGTTTCTGTTTCTTGCCGGAGTCACGTATTTTGCCGTAGGGCTCTTCTTCCGTTCGTGCCTGAGAAGTTTTCAGTCGGGTGAGAGAGAGCGAGAGAGAGAGAGAGAGTCAAGCTCAGGGTTGATGGGGTTACTGGCGTACTGTACGTACAGCAGGTCGCTGTTCCTTTTCGTTCATTTAGGCGCTTGATTTACGGTGTTTCAGTTGGCTCCGTTGGCCGCCCGCGCGTGTCAACAGTTTGCATAGTTTAGCGCTCTGCGAAGGGACATGAAGAAGGGGGGACATGGACGACGTGAGTGTTGGGTTTTTGGCTCGCTTCAACGTATCCGCAATGCCATGCGTACATTACGTACAGTACTCGTGTACGCACTGCAGCTATTGTACTGCGCGTAAGGGAAAGGGGGAGCGGCTCGCTCGCACCTCCTCCGGCACTTTACACTCGTTTTCTTCCTTCCGAGAGAGAGAGAGTGTGTGTCAGCCGGCTGCCTCTTCTTCAAGTTCAAAGGAGTCTGCAGCACCTGAACCAGAGAGAAGAGTGGATGAGCCCGAACATCGTCGCCCTGCTGCCTCCCTCTAATTCTTGCCGTCGTCTTCGTCGTTCGGGTCGCGCGCGAAAAGCAAGTCATGATGCATGAGGGGGGACGATGGAAAAGGATTGATGATGGAAGATTGTGGACGGCATGGGCTGCTGCAGCCGTGTTGACGTTCATCTGTCAGCCAGCGCCCCCCTGCTTAGCCCTCCCCTTTTCCTCCCTATGTATGTAGGTATGTACATGCCTGCTCTCCTCCGTACATGCACGATCATCGCAGTGATATGATCTGGCTAGTTTTTCCAGGAAAATTGGTAAAATGAATTGAGGCCGGCATATTTCCTTTACACCTTATGACTTTGCGCGCCAGTTTTTATCACGGGTCTGCCGCGGCAAGTATGAGTGCCAAGACAAGTATTGTATTGTACGTACACACTGCGTGTAGGGTGGCGGCTGAGGAGTTTATGGAAGGGATGGAGGAAAGCAGGGACTGTTTATTTCACATGTTGCACATGCAGGTAGAACGAGTGATAAGAGGCCTCAAAAGTAATCACGTACGTTGGATGGATACTATGTCACTCGCAGTTGTAGCGTTCATACTACGTACTACACGCCAAGGCATTACGAATAAATTGCACACATATCTGTTGATAGGTGACTGGAGAATCATCGCGCAATAATGATGGTACTACCCTACGTGGTTAAGACGAGAAAGAATTAGGACAAGCCTATCTCTCTTGAAGGCTTTTCCCAGCGAATGCTAGTACGTACTGTACGTATGTCTCCGATGACGTGAATGAGCATTCCTCGGCAGAGGTTGTCGCTTACGATCGCTATGTCGGTGGGTCATTTCCGTTCAGTTCGCGTGCGCACAATACAGTTCAGTTATTTTCTTCTTTAGTAGCACAGTAGGTTACGGTAGCAGCGAGGCTGCTTTATGTGGCGTGAAGCAACCAAGAAAAAGGAGCTCAGGTTGAGAATTGGGAGGAGACGACGGTATTGCTCATGCGCATGAAAAGCTCGACCGATCGGCCGCTTTCTCATTTCATATTCTGTGCGTGAGTGCCTTTCCGATTATGATGGTGGTTTGGTTGCACAGGTGAAAGAAGTGTTTTTCCTGAACGGAGTGTTCGCGTGAGAGTAGTACGTATGTATACTGTACTCATGCGAGTACAGTATGCGGCTACAATGCATATGTGCACACACGCATGCACTCCCGCCTCGCTTTTCTATTGCTTTCTCCATGCTATTTTCGATGGCTATCGCTTCTGAATTTCATCGTTTCCAGTCTCGGGGTTTTTTCAATCATCACATCATGGATAGATAAGTAGTATGTAGGCCTATATGTAGTATCGCTTCAGCTCCTGTTGAGTGCCATCCATCCCACCAGCGCATGTTGCGCGCATTGCAGTCGTGGGCGTATTGCGAATTAAGCAGAAAAAAAATACCATATATGTACAGTACGTACATCACTCAGTGAGGAGGGAACAGCTTTCACTGGCAGTAAAAAGCGCCGTCTGAACAAACAAAAGCGAAATAACTGGAGGAAGGGGACTTCCGTAATCGGAAGTGCAATAGGACATCGTCTCCGCTTTTGGAACACAAACGAGCGCACACCCATAGCAATGTCTACTGTGCGTATTTTAGTGCTGTTCTGTTGCCAGATCAGAAAAGATAATCTCTATCAGGCATGGTAGGAGGTCAGGGAATCGAACCATGAACCTTCTCGCGCTCCAGACGAGCGTATCGACTATCCATTGAACTTACTACAGTACACATACTACACACACCTGGGTGGATTACCTCAGTCTCACAACTTGCCCTTGCTGCAAGCATAGGCAGGCACTAAATTTATTTGTCCACAGCCAAAACACACAATACTATATACGTACTATCATAAGCAAATATCGAGATCACTTCATTTCCTGCGTATTTCGAAGACGAACCTCCATCTCGTCATGACGTTGCAATAATCCCTGAAAGCACAACTTAAATGAGATAAACTGTACAACACGAGCAGAACTGGAAATCCATAGTTGTCGCCATCTTAGCTGTTCAGTATATTGCTTGGTATATTGCGGCTTCCTATAAGTATTTGTCCTCTTCCATACATGGATTTTCTCCACCAGATCCTTGCGTTTGTTCCGATGGTCAAGCATGGATTCCTCAAAACTCATGCCATCCAAGCGCTCCAGTGTCCTCATACATTCTTCTGCCAGGTTTTTCAGCCGTTTGTCCAGCTGTTTCTTTGCTTCTTTCATCAGCTCATTGGCCAGAAATCCCTGACATATAATAATTCTCGGTGCGTTTGCGTTGGGTCACACGTCAAGCCTGCCACTGTGCTGTGTCCTTTCCACAAAATGACAGAAAAGGCTGGTACAGTGTGTGTAGTGTAGTGTACGTACATTTAGCACCAGGGCCAGACCTTTTCCATTCCCTCCAGCTCGCTGTCGACCTCCTGAAGCTTAGTACTGATGTGCTGGAGCGTTTCAGCTTCTATTCTTTTCAGCGATTTCATTGGTATGTCCTCTTCGGCCTTTGGCTATAAAATTCGGTGCAGTTTTAAAACATCCATCGTTACTTGCAACCTTAAAAGGCAAGATATCCCCTAACACCCCCCCCCCCCCCGACCCCCCCCCCGCGCCCCCCCCCCCCCCCCCCCCAAGGCCATTCAATCGGAGTCAACGCGCCTTTCGTTCAAAACTGTCACAATGCGCAACATCAGCCTGGTAAGCGAAGCGAGTACTCATAGGTTCGCATCCTGCCTGCACCTCCTTGCCTTGCACCTGTCCACCACATTTCGATGTAAGCTCAAATGAGCAAGCTATCAAATCAAGCCGAGAGGAAAAGCCAAAGTCAAAAAAGAAGGGACAGGGCAGACGCCAGACGACTGCCACCATTGCGAAATACGCATGACAACAAGCAGACATGACGATGATGAAAGATAGCGCTTACCCAATGACTGCTGCTGCATCAAATATCCAGGTCGACGAGAAGGCATGACGCACAATGAATTCTTTAGAGTTGATTCAGCTGGTTGCTCTCTGACAGCCAGTACACAGCCTTTCCAATCTTGGAAATAGAAGGTACAGCTCCATACTACTTAAATTTTGGTACACTACGTTGTAGTTGCTCTTGGAAATGTACTTTGGATACTTTTTTATGCTCCCCCAATTCTATTCCAAAACATATTGAGACTTCCGCATTACGTTGCTGACCAGTTTAAAATTTAACCCCTCCTGTACGCCGAGATATAGCTGCCGGTAGGCCCAAATTGCCCCTCACGTGCCGGCCACTTTTTTTCGAAAAGTTCTTACCATCATTCTACTCCATTTTCTTCACAGATTTCGATTTGGGGCATGCCCCTCCGATGTTTTGATGAATACACCATGATATAGCCCAAAAAGGGGTAATTTTGGCTAATTTGATCATTTTCGTCAATTTTGGTGGTGTATTTATCAATATATCGAAGGGGCATGCCCCAAACCCGAAATCAGCGAAAAAAATGGAGTAGAATGATGTTAAGAACTTTTGAAAAAAAGTGGCGGGCACGTGAGGTGCAAATTGGGCCTACCAACAGCCATATCTCAGCATACAGGAGGGGTTAAATTTTGAACTGGTCAGCAACGTAATGCGGAAGGCGCAATATGTTTGGAAAACGGCTGCTGGACCATAAAAAAGGTGTCCAAGGTACATTTCCAAAGAAGCACTCTACAACGTAGTGTACCTAGCAAAAAAATAAATAGTAGGTTTGATTCG